>OMLF01051314.1:0-14504 GCA_900302615.1 Holocentrus rufus
CATGAGTAAAGTGGGAAGTTTATATATGGGGACGTTCAGGGCGGAGCCTTCGTCATGCCCAGCAAGTTTGAATCTGATAGGATCAAGTATGTGGGCGTGACAGTCGGTCAAAGTTAGACGGCGAGCTCCAAAACAGTCGCCAAAGTTCATCGAGCCCTAACAGCCACGCCCTATGACCTACACACCTGCAGAGCACAACTTTAGGTCACCATGGGGTCTTGTGAGCTGTGAAAATTTCAAGTGATTGGTGAATCCCCTAGGACGAGTTCGTTCAAATACGAGGTGAGGAAATGGCCAAAATCACAGTTTTAGCGACAGTTCAAATCAAAATGGCCGACTTCCTGTTGCGATTTGACCATGACGTTCATAGACTTTTTTGTGCGTCTGGGCATGTTGAATGTGTGTACCAAATTTCAGGTGCCTACGATAAACCAACCACAATGGCGTTGGAATTTTGAAAATTTCTAGGTGGCGCTATTTCACCGTTTGGCCGTGCCCATGTGCGTCGCCCCCAAAATATCGAATTTCGGATCCGGCCGCAGGGATGTGCAAAGTTATACAACTTTTCCAATTTGGGAAAGGGGCGAAATTGGGGCACGAAATGTGCAAAGAATAATAATAATAAAAATAAACAGCGCGATTTCAATAGGGCCTTTCGCAGGCGACTTGCAGTCGCTGGCGAATGCTGTCGCTGCGCGCCAGCATTCGGCTCGGGCCCTAATAAAATATAGCGCTCAGATTCACCAGTAAATTCTCTGGAACTTTCTCCTTCACATTCTCAGGAAAAGCCTTGGATGAAGCAGTAGTTTCAAAATGAATGTTTTCACCATGATTTTCCTCTTCTTTTTTTTTTTTTTCCAAAAATAATATAATAATACCAAATTCTGGTCATTGTCTGGTCTTGTCCAAATATGACAATCTTAAATTCTTGAGTTTTACGAAACGAAACATTGAAAGTCAAGGTCTGAAAATTGAGTGTATTTTAAGTGTATTTTGAAGGTTATGAACATGATAAAGTGACTGCTGTGTAGCATTTACAGTGTTTGTCATCATGTTCATGTCACATCACATAAATGCATCTTGGTAAACTTGGGATTCCTACCTGGAACTCCACCCTGACAACTGACTGCATATTTCTTGGCAGGATTTCCAACTTTATGACATTTCTGGATGCAACATAATATGTGGATTGATTTGATATGAGCTCCTATAAGATCAGGAGCCACTGAGTTAAAGGTTTCCCCCTTCAAACTTTTTTTCTTGCTCTCTTTTTCTCTAGGAACCAGAGATAGAAATGGGCGAGCGGTGGTGACCGTCTGTACCAGGAACACAGTGTGGTTGAACCCAGAATGTGACAGCGCAGAGCTACTCCGCGTCTTTTTCTACTTGACCTCCACTCTTAGGTGCGCACTATTTTCCTGTCACTATTCACTCTTACTATACACTATTCTTTCCTGTCCAGTTGCAGCTCTCAGGCCTTGTCACAATATCCATCCTAAGCCCTGCACACTTCTGTAACGTACAAGAAGTGCAGGCCTAAAGTCCACACTTCTACAGAGCAGACACACTTCCATATGTCACTTCCATGACTCCTGCTTGGATTTGGATTCATGAATATGGAATTTGGCTGATAAAATGATAAAATTGACGATATAAACACCGGTCACTCCTACTTGGGCTCCAGCTGCTGGAGCTCTCCTATGTTGTGAAATATAATGGATTTATGGGTAATAGCCCCCAGCAAAGTGTGGTCTGGTGCAGACTTGCAGGAGAAGCGCATCGGGGTGCTTTCGGGGGGCTCCTGAGCACCCCTAGAGACATTAGAGAGCTGGGACACATGCAGTCTTGTGCAGATTAAATTACAGTTGTCATGTCATCTTTCTGTGACATCACTTCATAACAGGAAGGAAGTGCGAGTGTTGGGGCTGACGGTACTGGTGGATGCACGCAGGTCTCCTCCTGTCCTCACACTCTTCAACACTTTTAAAACCCTGCAGGTGAGCCTGAATGCATGGACACACACACACACACACACACACACACACACACAAACACGCAGACACACACACAGATGTGTTTTCTGCATGAGGAAATCTTCGGCCCTTTCCTTTAAACATGCACTATAGACCTCTATGCACCTCTAGATGGTAATGAGAGCAGCAGCAGTTTTGTGTGGAAACTCTTTGCCATAGGGCACATTTTTGTGTGTGTGTGTGTGTGTGTGTGTGTGTGTGTGTGTCTGTTCAGGAGAACACGTCTGGCTGCATCCATACTGTGCTGCTGCTGGCTGACAGGGATGTGCTTCTACACATGGACAGACCTCTGGCCATCCAGGTAACGTCACACCACACTGACTGGAGGCCACAGCTGATACTGGTCATGATGGTATTGGTCAGACCAGATACTGGTCAGTCACACCTGGTCACAAGAACCACTGGTCACATGCTTTCATTCTTTCCTTCAACAGGTGGAGGTGCTGACCTCTCTGAAATCTGTCCAGAAACACGTGGAACCCCGTCAACTTCCTGTAGAGTTCGGGGGCTCTTTCAACTTGAACCAGAGCAGCTGGCTCTGCTTCAGATCGGTCAGTACACACTGTAACTCTGTTTGCACCATTTACTCAGTTTCATTCATGAAACATTTAGTATTTCTGCACATAAAGAAAAACATTGGTACTAAAAACCTCTGCAGCCTTCATAAATGGTGTAGGTAAGCCAGATTTGATTGTATCCACATGCATATGCTGATGAATTCCAATACTCACACACACACACACACGCACACACAGATGGACAGGACTGAAAACAATGCAATATAATGGTGCATATATAAAGATATAAAGAGAGACAACTAGGTGAGTTGAGCTTGCAGGTCTCACACAATAAATAGCGGGGAGAACCTAAGTGTGCAAACTTCCAGCTCGCACACTAATAAAGACTCATGTAAGAATGTACAGTGTGCTGCTTCACTGAAGCTGAAGCAAACACACAATAATAATAATAAAAAGAAAGATTGGAAAATTCTGTGTCTTCATTCAGCCCTTTGACGACAAGGTATCCAAGTAAGACTCAAGTGAGTGGACTTCACCACCTCCAACCCCACAAATCTCAGATGTTTCTTACAAATAAATAAAAAAGACTTCATCTATTGTGAGTGTGGGTCCAAGTATTTTGTTTTGACATCTGTCAAGTGAAAAAGCACAGGGCTGAATTGAGGAGAGTTTTGTGCTCCATCTTTTACAGATGCAACAGGAGAGTGAAATTCAAGAGAAAATGAATAAAGTGAGGAAGTAGAACTGTCAGGCTTCACCGCTGCACCAAACTTGTATAGTATTACTTTAATTTGTTCAGATGTAGTTACTTTATGCTTCCTGATGCTTCCAGAAAGTGGAGCAGCTCACCAGTCAGTGTGAAGATGTCATCAACTTCCTGCAGAAAAGCATCAGCAAACTAGAGTCCACCCCTCTTCCTGCTGCTGCTGAGGTACAAACACACACACACACACACACACACACACACACACACTGGATTCCTCTGCAATCCAACCATCACCTGTCCTCCTCTCTTCTTTAAAATCAGTGTTCAAAAGACTTTATTCACATGACCAGTTGTTGCCAAAGCAGTCAGTCTCTCTCTCATTCTCTCTCTGCCTCTCTCTCTCCCAGGAGGCCGAGCTGTTGTTGTCGAGGTACAAGGCGGTGATGCGTACTGTCCTGGAGGACAGCCAATTGGTCAGATTACAACAGGAGGGTGGAGCCATTCTGTCCTGCCTCCGCAGAGAGGAGAGCAGCATCAGTGTGACAGATGACTACCGGTAAAACACAACGCGCACACACACACACACACACACACACACACACAGACACACACACACTTTGGAATTGCTACCTTTGTGGGGACATTACATTGACTTCCATTCATTCACTACAGCCTTTCTCTGTCTTAACCACAGCCAACCAACTCATACCTAACCCTGATCCTGACCCTGACCTTAACCTAACCCTTATTGTAACCTTAACTTTAACTTGAGCCAATCAGGCACAATTTGTGTTTTTCCTTTATGCAGACCACCCAAAATGTCTTCACAACTACAAAAACTACAAATGCTGCATTGGCTTTTCTCCCTCAATACTCAGTATTGTCAACAATGTGTGGTAATGTGTAGGGAAAGCTGGAAGTGTGTATGCTGTACTATTTTCTGACTGTTTCAGGATGTGTGTGTCTTACAGTTGGGTGTGTGTGTGTGTGTGTGTTGCAGGGTGGCGGTTGAGGCTGTGGCTGCTCTCTATGATGAGGTGGATGAGCTGCTCCACAAACTAGTGAAGCTGTCCAACTCCCGAACAGAGGAGCTGCAGTTAATCAAGGAGTTCAGGACCCTGGAGCAGGACTTCAGTGAGGTCAGTCTGAGCACCCAGACTGTGTACACATTTACCATGCTTCACTGAGGCTTTACATAAAACACTGCATGCCCACAGACAGGATCGCCATGCATGATAATTGCTCATGCTGCCCCAGTCATGATGACAACAGACTGAGTTGTCTTGACCACATGTGAAATATTTGGCCAAATCAAACAAGTAGAGGCACTGCATCATGGTCAAGCTTCCTTAGTGCTTGGCCTCTGCTGCTTGTTGTTATTATTGTCTTCTTTTTGTTGTTGTTGTTCTTCTTATTTTTCTTCTTCTTCTTCTTCTTCTTCTTCTTTGTGTCCTTTATCTTCTTTTTCTTCTCATTGTGTGCATGTGTGTCAGGTGAAACGCTGGGTAGAGGAGGAGGGAGAGAGTCGTTTGAAAACCCTGGATGAACTGGAAGATTCTCTGGAGCTTGTTAACAAAAAACAGCAGGACTTCAAGGACTTCTACAGAACTGCATATGTATGTGTGTGTGTGTACACACTCATACTCACAGTCACTCTCCCCTCTTTTCACTTCTGTACCAAACTCCTCTTTGTCTCTCTCCTCTTTAGGAGTATTGTAAAAGAGGGGATGCGTTGTTGAGGTGTTTGGAGCGTTGGGACAGCATGTCATCATCTGAAATCCTGGTCTACAAGGATAAAGCTTGTTCTTTCTGGGTTCAACTGCAGAATTTCTTCCAGAGGGTCGACGCCACTGGCCAGCGCATCAACCAGACTGTTCGACTCTACAATTTCTTTGACCAGGTACTGTTACTGTTACCACCTTTATGATCTCCTTTACCATCTGCTGCTGTTTTCTCCTTATCGGGCTGATGTTGCCTCTTTAACAAACTGCTGTTGCTGCCATTGTCTCCTTAAAGTGACAGTTCAGATTCTTACCCAAATAGTGGTATTTGCTGCTCCTGCTGTAAACTGGCAGACAAAATAAATCATGCCGTCTGGAGTTCAGTTTTATTCGAACAACATGGGCAGCAGGCCAAAGAAGCAGTGCAACTTCCATGTAGGGTTGGGTACCGTTCACATTCGTCATCATGGATGGAGGATTCTGCACTGGCTGCAGCAGATGTGCTGGATGAAAGCTCCTGAAGCCAGACTCAAATGTTTCAAACTGCTAGAGGACATATGGTCTTGTAGCTGAGTAGATACAAATTTTTCCACTATTTTAGAGAAGAACGGGAGAATAGAGATTGGCCTGTTGTCATTTAGGACTGTAGGGTCAAGGTTAGGTATGGCAACGGTTTGACCACAGCCATTTTAAAAGAGGACGGTACAATTGATAAGTTTAGCAGATCGAGTACTGTTGGGCTGAGCTCTATATTAAGCTCTATATTAAGTTCAGCAGGTAAGGGGTCTAACAGACAGGAAGCTGGAACCAATTTTGAAAGAACATCTCGAGAGATGGTGTCAAACTCAGAGAGGGGGTGCACAACCTGAGTCGTCTTTGGAGCAGTAATGGAAGACACGCTGACAAGCTGATTACACAAATTATTAGTGATATCGCTTGGAATCAGGTCAATTTTACTACTTACTTTAAATGTGACAAAATTGCCTGCAGTAGTGCAGCGAGGCTGATTTCAGGTAAGTTTAGATATGATGTTGAAAAGAAACCTGGGGTTATTTTCATTAAGGTGGATAATTTTAGAGTAATAAGCAGATAGGGCATGTTTATACTCTACCAAGTGATGCCAGGCAAGACGAAAGACTTCTAGTTTAGTGGTACGCAATATTGAACTAGTTTCCTGCAGGCCTGCTTATCATCATTATACCACAGAGTGGAATGTCTTCGCCTGTGTTTTGTAACTAGTGGTGTTACTGAAACGATGGCATTAAGGAGAGTGCAGTTTAGACCATCTGAGTCATTCAAAGAACTTTGATAATCATCAAACAACATAAGGGCTGCAGGCAGCAGGTCAGTGCAGCAGTGTTTGAGGCATTAATGCAACAGGAGCTAAGAGCAGTGGCAGTGGATTAACTGGAGGAGAAGGAAGCATTATCTCAAATGTAATAAGGTAATGATCAGATAGGGCAGCAGTGTAAGGAGAGACCAGGACGCGAGGAATATCTAAACTGTGAGCTAAGATAAGATCTAAAGTGTTGCCAGTGGAGTGAGTGGGTTCATGGACGTGTTGTTGAAGCCATAAGTTTTTGTAATCTGAGGACTGTCTGCATCTACGTTGAAGGAAGCAGCGAAGGGAACGACTCTATACTAAAGGGAAAAGCTGAAAGCCCGCTGTCAGAATGAAGATCAGAGCCGAGGTCATGGTGTAGAACTGCAGCACAGGGAGGACGAGGAGAAACAGGAGGGCAGGAAGTCTCTGCTATCAGTGCTATGCTAACTGAGCACCTCGTCAATGGAATAGGAGTCCCTAAACCAGCCTCTAAACCAGGGGACCCTCAATTTCCTGCTGTAAACTGGTTACTCACAATAAACCAGTTTCATGTGTGAATGTCAGTGTAATAACTCTCATGTGTGTGTATGTGTGTAGTGCAGGTAAAACTCCAGTGCCAAGTTTTCCATCCTCCTTTCATTCCAGAGTCTTTGAGGGGGAGGGGGTTGTTGTCGTGGTGATCCTACCCACCCCTCACTTGTGGGACTGCCCATCTGCCATTCAGTCTGTGAAAGGGGTGTGTGTGTGTGTGTGTGTGTGTGTGTGTGTGTGTGTTTGTGTGTGTGTGTGTGTGCGGTCAGGCAGTGTGTGGTGAGATCAGGATGAAGCTCTTTGCTCTGTTCAGTTAACCTCTACCA
Source organism: Holocentrus rufus (assembly GCA_900302615.1). Lineage (NCBI taxonomy): Eukaryota > Metazoa > Chordata > Actinopteri > Holocentriformes > Holocentridae > Holocentrus > Holocentrus rufus. The sequence goes on from OMLF01051314.1 coordinate 7,160, forward strand.
CTCCAGCAGGAAACTCTGAGGTAGGACACACATACAGCCAAGGACTAGAACTCTGAGCATGAAACTCTAGGGTAATAACTTGTGGAGTGTGTCTGTGTGTCTGCGTGTGTGTGTGTGTTTGCATGTGTGTGTTTGTACAGATGCTTGTTGCTATTATTCAGGAGCCCGTTTACACTTGGCAAACAAAATGCGTCTTTAGTGAGCTCATGGCTATTTGATATTGACAGTGATTTGATTGGTCAGATTTCAAATCTTCTTGTGTGTGTTTGCGTGTGATTTTCTCAGGATTACTCAGGATGCTTTTTATTTGCAAAATGTATTAGACTTTGTATGCCTGGGTATTAGATTCTGTAGACTTTGATCTGAATGGAACTACTCTGGTTTTATCTGAACCCTCTTCTCTCTGTCTTGCACATAGTGTGTTGTGTGGAGGTGAAACATGCTAACATGTTAGCTGTTATGAGCTACAAGATGTATGTGTGTGTGAGTGGTCATGTTGACAAAGCAGTTTCACTACATGTAATTACACTTACTTTATATATATATAAAATAATTTCTTTTGGTTGTGTTGAGGTATATTTAACTACTGCATTTATCATCATTTCATCTGTTTTTTCTTGGTTGTACCTGTCAGATATTACAAACATTTTTATTTCTTTATTTTAACTTTATATACATCAGCCAGTTAGCTATCCCTCCATTTATTCTGTAAGAGTAAATGGAGGGATTTACACAGAAAAGTAATTATTTTGACATGTTCATCCCCCACTGTGTCAAATTAATAAGACATTCATATTCTAACTTTATAAAGAAAAAAATGATGCTCTCAGCATCACTGACTAATCCATGAGCCCATTCAGCATCAGTGCCCATGGACATCTCATTAACGCTCACTGCAGTGTTATGCATCCCCAGTTCACTAAAGTTTGGTACATGTTTCCCACAGATATGACTGGGAGCACGAGCTGCATCAGCCAGTCTTGAGCATTCATCCCTCGTGCACTGCTCTTTCTCTTCCTTCCTTTTAAAGTAAACAACTTAAGTCATCCACTTCATTCCCGTCTCCCCGTCCTTCGCACCGCCGCTTAGCCAGCCATTGCAGGAGGTGTGTGAGTGACATCACAGCTTGCATCTGCAGTGTTTCAGTTCTCAACCCGACATTAGCCAAGAGCCCCCGGTCGCTTCTACATCCACAGGAAGCATGAACCAACTTTAAAGGGTTAGTCGGGTTTGTTGAAATGTGGTTGTATGAGGTTTATCCATCATCAGGGTCTTACCTGCAGTGGATCTCGGTCGGCACGCACCCAGTTTGGAGAAGCAGGCAGGAGTATTGGCACAGAAGCTCGGCAGTGTACTGCTGTGGATTGTTGGCAGCAACAAAAAGTCTTTTAGCCACCTAAAAAAACAGGCCCACCTAAACAAATCAGTATCAGTGTAAGTGTACGCTATATTTAGAATATTTTCATCACTTTACATCGCAGTCAGACAGTGTTTTCCTTCGGCTCTATATTTTCTCAGCTGTGGAACTTGTGCTGTCCACTATATTACAGTTGAGAAAATATAGTGCCAAAATACTGTAAGTAATACACTGACTATAGATAAGTACCTCATATAAACCCACATGAACAAACCCCAACTAACCCTTTAAGGTTTAGAAAAACTGCAAAGTGGTTCAGAGTCCACTCTGATCCGTGTGGTCTCAGCTGGTTTAACATCAGGCTCAGGATTTCAGGACCTGAGCAGGTCCCATCCCGTCGAAATGCACTTAGATTGTGTCTTGTATTTATTTTCGTATCTTTGAGATGTAAAATAAAAGCTGCTAAAATGTGAATTCACATACTACAGCCTCTCCTATAGCTCACCCACAGCAGGATTGCCCCCAGCTTTACAAACAAGTCAGAATTAGAAACCAGAAACTGAACAGTTATTGAGTTAAAATTTTTATATCTCTGCTCCTTCACCACTCACTTCTGTTTAATTTCTACTGATACAGTTTCACATTGCTGAGAAAAATATAATGCCCTTATTAATATTGCTGTCATCATTACTGTGGTCTTTACTGCCTTTACTGCCCACAGTTACATCTGAGGTCAGTCTGCATGTGGTTTTGAACACCACACTTCCCAAATCCAGATTTGACATCACTTGTGGAAGGCCTGCCAGTGGCAGTAGCATGTAAACTAACCCAATAAGCCTTTTTCACGGCAGCCAATTTGACATGAAATAGTAGGGTAAATGCAGGTGTTACTGATGACATTAATTATGGTTCCATTGCATTGAAGTGTAGCAGAGTCTTTCCAGTGAGCCAACATGAAAAATAACAGAACCATGGCTATGCTATGAAAGTTCATTAATGTCATTAGTACTTTTGTTTAATGTCAAAATGGCTGCTGTGAAAAAGGTCTGTTAGCATGCTATGAGCTAAAACAACAGGAGGTAGCATGTTCAATAAAACTGATTGAAAACCTATTAAGTGCTGTACCATCTATTCCTGTCCTGTGAGCTGTGAGCCAGGTTGATTCATGTTTATTTGTGTTATATAAAACCGGGTAGAGGGTCAGTATCAACAGACAGGATTGTTTCTCTGCCATCTCCATCAAGCTGAGATGTGTTTCTATTGGTTCAGCAAACATGACCTCTGATCTTTGCATATGGTGGCAGCGTGATATTTTTCTTCTGTGGTATCTAACGGCTTCTTTCGCTCGGGCTTTTAATTGATGTGTATGGGAAACACAAAACATTTCTGTAGGGGTTTAGTGCTAATGTGACTGCACCTTTAATACATTTGTTCTTGTGTGCTTCAGGCTGCCACCCTCCTTGCTACTACCACACACACACACACACACACACACACAATGTAAATAGGCGTTTCATCTCTACCAAGTCTACCAGCTCTACCAGCTGAGCCCCCGGGCCGCCTCAGCCCCGATCCTGTTTAACAGATGTGCGTACACAGGGCAAATATACCTAACAGTGTTATCATATAGGACCTTATAGGATCTGTGGAATTGTGATGATTTATTGTTGTATGTGAGAAACTGAATTAATTTCTGTGCATGGCAACAAACAGAATCATGTTTTTATAAATAAGTTAAGGGAGCTCTGCTGCAGCTCAGGACCTGCACCAAAACCACGACCACCCAACGCCCCACCCAGGACAGAAGAAAAGAAACCACAAGCAGCCCAGCCCCCTCCAACTTTCATCTGTTTTTGCAGCGTTCTGTCTTTCCCCAGTTCTTCCTTCTAATCCTCCTCCCTGTCGTCCTCCTCCTCCATGGTTGACCAGCTCCAGGCTTGGAGTCCCACTGGGCTGGTCTACCAAGACCACCAGACAGTCTGCAATCCATGTTCCTTGCCAGTTGCAATCACAGTCCACCATGTAAATTTTGAGCCTAAGTCAAAATCCCTTTAAAAAATGCTGCCCATGTGTGTCTGATATGTTTGTGGTGTTTTATTGGGCAGATAATAAAAGTGTAAAGGCCCTTTCAGCCTAGCGTATAAAAGCTGAGCTTGTTCCTCAAAATCCTCTCCAATGTCACATGTTCCACTGTGTGATGTTATCATGTCCTCTCTCTCCTCGGGGTTCTTGGTTGGAGCTGCTTGTTTCCATCCCAGTGACTGAAGCTGCTTTCAGCTGTGCTTCACATTGTGGAGAGGATGGTTTTAATTCTCAACTTTAATTTATTCACACTTCATATTTACCCAACTGGGAGCTCTGAAAAAAATGCTATGACTTGTTCCAGTGGATATTTATCTGGGGTTCAGTGTAGGAGGGAAGGAAGAGTGTTTCGCACTCATTTTCCCTGCTCACATTTGTACCATCCAGCACTGGGATTCAAACCTGCAACCTTCTAGTCATTCTCGCTCAGCCACTCATTCTCACTGCCCGTCTTGTTTCTGTCTTCATCTCTCATGCCAGGCCTATGGTTGGGCGTTGGAGGGCATGCGCCACCTTGCTGGTGTCAGCATGGATGACTGCACATCACCAGAAAAATGCCAGGCGGTGATTGGCTGCCTGGACGACTACCGCTGCCAGCATCCCCCAATTCCAGATGGCCGTTTCCAAGAGATGAAGAAGCTGGCGGGTGAGCTGCGGGGCGAGCAAGGCCTCCGCCAGTGGACCTTTGCCTGGTCCAAGTGCCAGGAGACCAGGAAGATGTTTGACAGGAAGTTGGATACGGCACTTAGGACAAGAGATTCTGCCCACAGATGTCGCTCTGACTCCACCCACAGCAAAGGCTCCGCCTCCCTCTGTAGGAAGGCTGTGTCTGGTGTATGGGGGGTTAGGGAAACTACTTCCTCATCTTCCAGCCCACCACAGGAGGTCATATCCTCCTTCTGCCCTGCCAACACGTCCTCTCCACTTCCCAACACATCGTCACCCACTTCCACTTCCTCTTCCTCCCTTTCCAGCAGCTCCACTGCTCACACCCCTCTCACACGTCGCCTGTCTCACAGCGCATCATTAGACGAGTCTTATGACCAGGTCTCCTCCTCCAGCCCCAGCCTGCTGTGGCGCAATAGCTCCAACGGGTTGAGTCCCACCTCCTCCGGCCGACGGCAGCACCTCCGAAAGACGCAGAGCTTCGACTGCCCCTCGACCCCCGAGGCGTCACGTTATGGACCGTGCCCACGTGCCCTCAGCGAGCCAGTCCGCAGAGGAAACACTGGTGTCTTCATCAGAGGCCTGGAAGTCAGCAGCACCGAGGCAGCTGACCGCACCCTCTGCCCCAGGATAGCTGCTCAAGGCGGTCCAGGACCCTGGACCCCAGGCACCACCAGAACCACCAGCAGCATTGAAGCAGAACCTCGACCCAGGGGAAGGTGGGTAACGGGTCATACAGCGGAGTCATACTTATCTAATGATTGGTAGTAAGGGCAGGTAAAGGAAGAGCATATCTGCCTTCTTCTTTGGTGTATATTGTGGTTAAGTAACCACATTCAGTTAAAGTAAAACATCCTGTCAGTGTGTAATCTGTGTCCTTGCAGTAAGCTGCGTCACATCGTGGAGGAGATGGTGATGACAGAGCGGGAGTACGTCCGCTCACTGCGATACATCATCTACCATTACTTCCCTGAGATGGAGCGAGCCGACCTGCCTCAGGACCTGAGAGGAAAACGCTCCGTGGTTTTTGGGAATCTGGAGAAGCTGCTGGACTTCCACAGCCAGTTCTTCCTCAGGGAGCTAGAAGCCTGCTGGAAACACCCACTGAGAGTCCCACACTGCTTCCTGCGACACGTAGGACATATATACATGTTATAACATAATAACAACAACACTAATAATAATAGTGATTGCTTATTTGTGGGCATGGATTTATGCTAATTGATGATAATGTGAGTGTACTGTCCATTTATAATTGACTGGAATTCATCCAACACACATAAATACCATCACATCTGACTTATCCACACCATTCATGAACGTCATGTAAGTTTTTAGTTCAAACATTTTTTATGTGCAGAAAAACTCAAAAATGTATAAATGTTTCAAGACTGAGAGCAGATATCTTAAAGCAGCATTGCTTCTGAAGGCAGACATAAGTCCTGTCCTGTCTGTTACGTCCTCCTGTAAACCTACAGCCATGACTCCAGGAAGTAATGAGTAAAAATAATCCTTAAGTTAGTGATGAGTGGTCCATTTGGGTTTTGAGTGGAAACATGTTCTGTGTTGGCTGAATGTAAAATGAGATGAAATGTTTTTATGTTTGAACAGCAAGAGCAGTTTGGTCTGTACGCTTTGTACAGCAAGAACAAACCCAAGTCTGACGCCCTGCTGGCCAGCCATGGAAACAACTTCTTCAGGGTGGGCACACACACACACACACACACACACACACACACACACACACTTGTTGTTGTGTCTAATCTTGTCTCATGTCTTTACTGTCTGGCTGAGGACTGAAAGTCTCCGTGACCTTTGACCTCTCTGTATTTTCCCCTCCTGTGAAAATGAAATCTCTGAACCTTCTCTAATCATCTTTACCTCCTCTCCTTCTCCTCATCTTATTTTATTTTATTTATTCTTCCAGAGGAAGCAGGCAGAGCTCGGAGATAAGATGGATCTGTCGTCCTACCTGTTGAAGCCAGTCCAGAGGATGAGTAAATACGCTCTGCTCCTGACTGACCTCATCAAGGAGGTGGGCGTGGCCCAGGAGGCGGAGCTCGCCATACTGCAGGCTGCCGCCCACATGGTCAAGTTCCAGCTTCGCCATGGAAACGACCTGTTGGCTATGGATGCCATCCGTGACTGTGACGTGAGTTGATGTTCATGTAAATGTTGTAGGGTTTCTCAGTGGTCTGTTGCTATGGTAACCTGGTAGCTATGCAGTCTGAGAATGAGTAGCCTGATGGGTTGGTGGCCTGGTAATCTGGTAATCTGGTAATCTAGTGCCTGGTAGCCTGATTGCTGCAGACGGGTGACAAATTCAAGGAAAAAGCAACATGAAATGTCTTGATAAGGAGTTGGAAGGTCTGGAACAGGAGGGCTTTCTGTGTGAGGTGGAGCACAGCAGGATCTCAGATGAAATGATGTCCACTCCTCTTTCACTCCACTCACATCCTCTGGTGTTTCAGAATCCAAATCTTTGACATCTTGTATGAATTCGTAGTGAAAGAAGCAGTTTAAACTCGGTTACCATGTGCTTCCTCTGTCCAGGTGAACCTGAAGGAGCAGGGCCAGCTGGTCCGGCAGGATGAGTTCACCATCTGGAGCGGGAGGAGGAAGTGTCAGCGCCACGTCTTCCTGTTCGAGGAACTGGTTCTGTTCAGTAAACCCAAACGGGTGGAGAGAGGACTGGACGTGTACATGTACAAACACTCCTTCAAGGTAACATCACACACACACACACACACACACACACACACACACACAGATTTACAAGTCAGACTCAGACATCAAGCTCAGGTCCGACTCAAACAGTCCAACATAGAGGTCCAAAGCGTTGTCATCCTGTCCCTCCAGACAGCAGATGTGGGTCTGACAGAGTCGACGGGAGATAGTGGGCTGCAGTTTGAGATCTGGTTCAGAAGGAGGACGTCCAAGAACCAAACCTTCACCCTTCAGGCTGCGACGCCGGACATCAAACAGGCCTGGACCGCCGACATCGCTCGCATCCTCTGGACCCAGGCCACGAGGAACAAAGGTACACAGTGTGTGTGTGTGTGTGTGTGTGTGTGTGTGTGCGTGTGTGTGTGAACTGAAAACTCTAAAAGCTTGTTTTCCTGGTGTGTGTGTGTGTGTTAGAGATGCGGCTGAAGGAGATGGTGCGAATGGGAGTGGGTAACAAACCGTTTCTGGACATCCAACCCAGTGAGGCGGCCATCAGTGACCGAGCCATCCACT
>OMLF01051315.1:5148-15554 GCA_900302615.1 Holocentrus rufus
CACCTGCTCCATATTATTAATCCGAATCGGTCAGTGGCAAAAACAAACACTTTCAGTGGACGTACTTTGATGCAACACGGTTGCTCCATTGGACTACGCTGCAGATATATCAGATATATTCATGAAGTAGTTAAGTATTAATTAATTAATCATTAATGATTCAGATTCAGATTCAGAAAACTTTATTGATCCCCGCAGGGAAATTGCTTTCACCCCTTCATGTGTCTCTCCGTGTGTGTGCAATGTTTTGGAAGTGAAGCCTTTAAAACAGACTTACGTCTCCGTGTCGGACACCAGGGACTCATTGTTACAGACATCGTTGAAGGTGTGGAGCTGATTCTGGGGAAACAGACACACATGCAGCATGTGAACAGTCAGAGTCTGAATGCAAGTTGATTTTATGGCACTGTGGCGTCAGTGCCTAAAGAAAACTGTCAAATTAAATTCAACAGTTAGTTTGGAAGCCAAATGGCTCTGGGCTTCAGAGCTGAGTACTGCCGTTATGTTGAAACAAAACCACCAGAAAAACTGTATTTACCTTTTTGCTTGAATCGAGGTCTTGACAAATAGCTTTCAAAGCACTTTTCACTCTTTTTGTCCTTTTTTCTTGATTTGAAATGAAAAACTAGATATCAGTCTTGATACCTTGGATTTTTCCGATTTCCCATTACAGGTCAGGTAGTGTTTAAAGGTTGTATCAATTTGCCAATATCTCGCCGATATTGGGCTTTTCTTCAACATCACATACCATAGCATATTTATAAGCTGCTGTTATCCACCTCCTATATAATGGAGGTGTCTCCCCTGTGAGCATACAAATCTGAAAACCTGAAATACATTTTTAGGTTGTGCATTTTCTGTGTTCGATATATTATTGCTCAACTATATATTTTTTGCAAATAATAAATTGTAAAATTGTAAATTATAACAGTAATAATGTAGTAATAATTAATAATGTAGTTTGCCTATGTGAGAGCACTTAATTGGTGGGTAACGTGCGCCATTTCATTTTTTGATGAATCATCTAGCCCATCAAATCAAAAATAATGAAAAATGCTCAAGGGGAGGAAGCAGAATTTCCTCATTACTCCTAAACACTGAAGAATTTTATTAGTCTGGTTTCAGTGTCGATGATGTCTTTCCGCCCTGTCAGGAATAAAGTTTTAGCTTTAGCTCGGTCCCGCTTGGCGTGACTCACAGTGATCTGGCTTAGTCCGGCCAGCCTCATAGTGAGCGTGGGCGACATGAAGTACTTGAAGGCCAGGTCCAGGCTCTCCTTGTCGAAGCACAGCGCACTGTCCAGCGGCTCCTTCACCGTGCTCCACATCAGGTCGGCCATGTTGCGTGCCGCACTCTGCCGCAGCTCCTGGTCCGACAGCTTGCACAGATACCTGCAATACAGCAGACATGTTTAGCTGCTGCTGCACGTGCAAGGGCTGGGAAACGAAAAAAAAAAAGATGGCTGGGCGATAATGCACTAACACGGCAATCACACTCCAATTATCAAAGTAGGGAACCCAAGCAGCAAAGCATATTGCTGCACTTGGCTAGCCAATTTCAGCAAGCGTGATGTATGGCTCCGTCTGGTTATTACGCAACACGTGGCTCAAACTTGAACTTGTGCTGCCACTCTAGACATTGCTGATGTAAGTCCTGCCTTATTAGGTTTTGACAATTTCTGACCATAAACCACATCACACCAAAATCATAGAGAACAAGATGATGATGATGTTGATGATGACGATGATGACGATGATAGAGATTTTGGGATATCGTGACACACAATTCTGCAGATTTTTGTATAAAAACTTTGACAAATCAACAGAGATCATGACGTCGCTCACGACTGGTCCGAGTTGCCCTGAGTGTAATTTTTTCTTTGTTCGTTCTTGCATATGTGATGTTTGGTGTGTGAGATGCTGAAGCTGATTGATGACGTTTTGCCTCTCATCCAAAAGGCTTCTTCAGTTCTGAAGAACTGAAGAAGCGGTGAAACGTCTTCTAGAACCTCTATCAGTACCATGACCTGGATGAATGAGAATCTTCACAGACATACCAGCCAAAATCATTTCCACACGTTTCATAGGAATGTGTCACAAACTGCTCTCAGTGCTATTTCATGGACAGGATAAGAAGCTGTGTGAAAAACTGAGAAAAGAACAGATTACAGTTTAAATTTAAAAAGGTGCATTAAGCAAGATTTTCCTGTTCCACGGTCCAGAAATGACCATCATCTATCTGCGTGGGTGGTGTCGAGCTGCTGACACGAATAACTGGACGATTACTTCACCAGCTGCTCAAACGTTAAAAAACTCATTTTACAGACTGAACTTTGTTGTCGAGTCACCAGAGTAAACAGCGAAAGGGCAGAGAAGAAGCAAAAACACAGATCTAAACTGGTGAAGCAGACATGGTTAATACAGGAAGGATCATATTAAAACTGTGGATGCACTGATAATGATGCTGTTTTCAAGTCTAAAGCAAGGCATCAGCAGCCTGTTTCTTCAAAAGTGAAATATAATATGCATGAGAGAAATCAAAGCATACTTTATTTTCAGCCTTTTGCACACAGATCAAAGATGTTCTAAGAGAGAAAAAATTATTACATATTTACTGTTTCTGCCCATTTTGTTAAACACGGGGTCCATACACCATTAGTCATTTTTTCCCAATTTGCCAGTCAATGTTTAAAAGGCTGATAGTTGATGCTGCAGCTGGAAGCCTCTCAAGGACCCTTGGAGGTCCCAGGACCCCACTTTGAAACAAAGACTATCAAATGCAACACAAGATATTTCCACCTGTAAAATCAGTGTGTCTACAACACTGAATGTGTAATCTTACAAGCATCAAGCCTAAGCACTGTTTTGTCCACACCTTTATTGTCCAATAACCAAACATTTCACGTTTCCAAACTTCCCTGGCTCTCCTTGATTTCATTTTAATCACATCAGTTTCTCAGCCCTGTGTAGGCATCGGGTTACATTCAGATATCCGATCAACTGCTGACTCATGCGGTGCTGAGTGTGAGCTGCAACGGCCGTGCTGGGCTTTCACATGGTTTCTGATGAGTCGGGGGACAATGGATGCTGCTGAGGGGTTTGATGTTTTCGCTGATCAAAGGAAATTTAGAAGGGATTTTAAGGACAAGCAACTAAGAGGACCTGAGCTTGGCTGAATCCCAAAATACTTTATGATCCACCTTGAGGGGAGAAAACAAACTTACTTGAAATAAGGGGTGCGAGCGTTAGAGTCGACAGCTGAACACAGACGAAAGTATACATGGCATGTATACATCTAGTTCTTAAAAAAAAAATCCAAGATGTGTATTTCAAATACACGATACATTGTGTAAATTATTTTTTCACTTTGATGAAGCTAGGCTAATGACTCCTGTATACTAAGCTAACACAAAATGCTACCCATAGGAGCCAAACCAGTGGACGTACAGAGGTGAAAATGGTATCCTACATCTTGTCTCAGTCTGGGTAAGATCTACAAATTATTTTCAAAAATGGCATTGTTATCCTCCGGATAAAAATCCACATATCTTTTTGGATCTTTTTTGCCTAACCTAACTGTTAGGAGGAGGATGTAATGGCTTTGGCAAAAAGCTCTCGTCTCGTCACCTAACTTATTTATTATTCAAGGTTTTAATGTCCATAATTTATGCTCTCCCTGACATTTACATGTGTACATGATGAAAATTGCTCAGTGTACTCATGTAGGAATTTTCACCCATTTTCCCACTGCTACTTGAATTTCATTACTAAATATTTTTAAAACATGGACGACCCAATCGTATTAAATCCTGTACTGATGCAAACTTGAAATAATCAATCACCCAAATCTGATTCCACTATGACTTTTCCTCTCACATCATCAGCAAAGTGTTTGCTGGTGACTTGTGTGTCACTTTCTAAAGAGAGAATGATTTCATTTTGGAAATACATGTCATTCGTTTACAGAAGCTGTATGCTCATTCTCAGAAACAAGGAACAAGAACCAGCACCAGAGACATTTAACGAGGATAGCGTTGCAGTATAATGGGGTCCATTTGCTCAGCGCTCGCCAAATTGGTCCATGGCAGCTTTCCTCTAGATGTTAGGGGAAGTCAAGGTAATGCGAAAAATAGTAGCAGAACATTAATGAAGCAGGAAGAGAAGCAGTTTTCAGCTTGTTATCTTGCTCCTGGTGTGTATACATACCCAACATTACATCCAAAGGTCATAAATCACTAACTGTGAGCTGCATTTTTAAAACACACTTGGTTAGAAACATGCGTCCAGGGCAGAGCTTTGCTCTTATACAACGTCAGACTTGTGTCATATGAATTAGGAAAGTCTACTTTCTATTTTCTACTGGATATGTAAGAGTTGCATCACATCACGTGGCAGAGAAGTTCAACTAGAATAAACTTTAGGTGCTGAAGTGGATGCATTGTCATTCAGGTACAGCAGCAGCCTTAAGAAATAATGGGCTTTAAAGTGCAGGGGTGGAGTTACTGCATCCCTTGTGAAATCCACTTAATGCATTACAATGAATTGGTATCTCCTTGACTGATAGTGATGTTTTAAAGAAATCAAAAATATATATATGACACTGAGCCTGAAAATAATACTTTGTAACTTCAAGTGCTACAAAAATTACTATTATTACAAATTATTACTATTAAAAAATTACTATTCTTGTTATTGTTACTATCACTACCAAAAACAAATACAATTACTATTTTTTATGCTTTAATTATTACAACTACTGCAAGTGCCTTCCTACGCTATGCGTCAGAGAAGATAAAAAGCTGAAGATATTGCGCTGCATGCACAGCTGTCTGCAGACTTGTTAATGTCAATATGGTGCAAATCAATATTTTGCCCATCATGTAAGCTTTCTGTGAATTCAGATCTTCAGATTCTTCATATTCCTATGTCCTTCTTATTGCCAAATATTGCATGCAACATGATAATTTTGCAGTGTATTTGTTCTACATTTCATGCTGCATATTTGATATGTTTGCATATCCCTATTTTCCCCTTTATGCAAATCAAGCTAACATGTTCAGTGTTGAAACTGTATGCCTGTCTAACCTATTGCGATATTTGTATTTATATGCTACATTTCTGCTTATATTCTAAAATAATGTAATCTATTTGAAAGTTGAGTGACTTTCATGACCCAAAACCTGTTAAAACACTTTGCAGGTTCAAGCTTTTTGTCTGTCAATGCGAACCCAGTGTGTCCATATGGTGCAACATGTGAGAAGGATGCATATTTAAAAGAAACCAACTCAAAATACAAACTAGATCAGGCTGCAGTGCTTTCTATTCTTTATTAATTCTTTTCACAATTCCCATATCATATTCTGACAAGTCACTGCTGAGTGTCACAGTGAGGCAGCAGAGCATCAGCCTGCCTGCGTCACATGACCAGCTCTGCCTGCTCCAGGGTCATGTGAGGAGAGGCTGACTGGAGCCCCAGCAACTGTTGCCATGGTGAGGAAAGCTCTTCCTAGCAACAAATGCGTGGCACATTGGTATTTGGGGGAGAGAGCGAACGAGCGAGCGAGAGAGACAGACAGACAGACAGAGAGAGGGAGATAGACAGAAAGAGAGAGGGAGAGCTCTCAGACAAATCGACCAAGTCTGCTTCACTCGCCACGCTTGGCAGCAAAATCAAAATCCATCAAATCCAAATCATCAGAGCAGGCACACCTGAAAGACTGCACTTGCAATATGGACCACCACAGTTTTGCACAGCATTTAAAAGGCACAATAAGTAAGAATTCAAATGTCCCGCGGCACAAAATAATTATTACATCTGAGGGCTGATAAGGCTGATGAGTATCGGTGATTCAATTCATGGGTTTCAAAATTCCCTTTCTGGTCCGACCTTTTGTATCAAAACTCGTCTGGATACTGGTGACCAGCTAAATTTCTGCCAAGCTGACTTGGACAGGGGAGCGTTTGGATGCCGTGCCTATCGGGAGGCAAGGTGTTCGACAAAATGGCAGCTGTTCATTCGAAGGCAGGCTGGATATCAGACAAGCCTGCGGCAATGTCTGGAAGCTGTGACTGAAACAGAAAATCTCCTCGGCAGCTCGAATTTTTGTCACCTAGCGATGTCTGAAAATAACAGCTGAGTGTGGAGGAGTGTCTGCGATACAGGTCAGGCAGGACACAAACGCCACCAACTCCAAATGATGGTTAGAGGTAGAACTTAACGAAACCTGCGTCCTGCAGCCTTGTCCTTCAGTCCAGTTTTGAATCTCTGTCTCTTCTTGAGTGTTTACATTCAGTGAGACTTTCTACTTTTCCTGCACTACATTTATCTGACGGCTGGAGTGACATTGCAGAAGAAGCTTTTCCATGCAAAACGTTAAATGTGATGTACTGTTAGAGTGTAAACTAGCCAACAGTATATGGAGCAGTTAGAGCTACAACATTCAAATACTTCTTACAGGTTAATGCATCAATAATTTAACACTCTGAAAGGACCCGTTCTTCACAATGACTACCTTCACTTTTCAGACTCAGCTACATTTTACTGCTGCTAATGTAATTTTAAATTTTAATGAACTACTTTTCCATTATAATATTGCTGCTTCTACTAAAGTAAAAGATTTGAAGACTTTCTCTACCACTGATGATGGTTGGTGACCTGCCGAACAAAGTTTTTTCATTCTGGAGTTAAACTTACCGTATTACATAGGTGCGGAACGGTATGATGTGCTGCATGACGGCAGGAATGTGCAACCATATTCGGATCTGTGGGCGCAACCAAAAAAGAAAAAAAAAATTGAAAACATACTGACGTTAACACACAAAAAGCAGCAGAGAATCTGAACTGAAGGTGCTTAAACTAAATGTAGACACATTAATTTGTTAGATCAATGAATGAATCCACCAACAATACAAACCTGGGCGTATATTTGATCAAATATGCCACTGAAAACATGTTGTGTACGTGGACAGACGCATCAAAGGTTGAACCACATTTACATTTATTAGGGATGAGAGCAGAAACTGAGGATTTTGACAAATCCCAGAATGCACCAGCAATATTCAACATTTTCTGGAACTGAACAGGACTTTCAAATGAAGCCTGGTCAGCTGCCAAAGTAGCTGGCAGGGGGGAGAAGCTGTGAAATGATACTCTGGCAAAATTTCACCCACTGGCAAGGTGCAGCCAACAGGCAGGTAACACCAGGAACCTCATTGCAGCAACGCCTACCGTTCTGAAAGCTAAAATATGTTGATTGATGTGATTTTTTAAAGAGATTTGACAAACCTTGGCCAAAGCCATGTGCCAAAACAAGTCAGTTTGACCATTTACTTATTTCCTACATCTTAGTCCTCGCTGCTGTTAAGTGCTGCAGGAATTCTTTCCTTCAGGTCGGGTTTACCAGCCAACTTGTAAATGTTTGTTTTTGGCTAGTGAGCTAGCATTAGCAGCATCAGTTTTACATTGTTTTAAAAGGTGTTAAACGTAACATTTTATACATCAGTATATCATGTTGAATTATCTGTGATGCCTTGATACAACTACTGTGAACCAAAAGAACCATGGTAGAGACAACCTGCAGCCTTTACTTCTCACGAGTGCTAATAGTAGTAAGGTTAGATCGACTAATTATTTTACAGATATATAGCAAGTCAATATCTACCTTTGTGGAATACTGGATATAAGCATGTCCATGTCTCCATCTCCAATATTCAGAGGTTTTTCTTTTTTTCTAGATTTTTATTATCGTTTGATAGCATCTTTTTATTTTGCATTTGTAATATTCTCTTTGCTCATTCAAATATTTCATTAAAGAGATTTTTTCTAGTTGCTCTCTAAAGCTCTAATAGTTTTCTTGTTGACATTGGTAATTTCCAGATTCAAAAATATTGAATATCAGAGCAAAATATCAAATAGCATCTTCTGTTGAACAATACATATCAGAATCAGCATCAGTCTTTAAAAACTCTTGACAGAACCCTAATTATTAAAGGAATACTCCAACTTTCTCCGACTTTCCCAGAGTGAGACAAGATGTTCGATACCATTTTCACCTCTGTATGTCTACTGGTTCAGTTCCTATGGGCAGCATTTTTATTAACTTAGCATAAAGACTTGAAGTATACACGAGTCGTTCCCCTATCACTGTGAAAGTGAAAAAAATACACCTGGGAGCAATTCCGAAGCTGTCTTATTTACACAATTGCATCATATGTATTTGAAATGTGCGTCTAGGATTTTTTTTTTTAAATGAATCTTGTTTTAGGAGAAGTTAGATGGTAGGGACTATAACCACTGAACACATATGTTCAGCAGTTATAGCTCCTACCATCTAACTTCTCCTAAAACGACGACTCTAGTTTTTGTAAGATATTTGCAGGTCGTGTATTTCAAATACACGATACATTGTGTAAATAAGACAGCTTTGGAGTTGCTGTCAGGTTTATTTTTTCACTTTGACGGAGCTAGGCTAATGGCTCCTGTAGATTTCAAGTCTTTATGCTAAGCTAACATGAAATGCTATTCATAAGAACCAAATCAGTGGACGAACAGAGGTGAAAATAGAATCAAATATCTTGTCTCACTCTGGGTACGTCAATAAAGGGTATTTTGCCCAAAACAGAGTATTCCTTTAAACTTTATTGCTTCCTTTGACAAAGAGGATGTTACTAACAAAAAAGCTGTAGCTCTATTTGTTCTGGAAGAACAGACTGATCCCACCTGCTGACAAACTGTGGAAACTGCAACACTGAGGCTGACAGTGACAGTCTGATTTGTTTTTGGTTATTATAATAATATCTGAAATTAACAGTCAAGATTTATTGTTGTTAAAATGCCACAGAATGTACCTTTAAATGAATAGGAATTTTTCACACTGCTCACTGAAGACCGAATGGTGTTTCAGACCAACATCCTAACAAGCAGAGTTACTCAAATTGCTTCTCAAATGACAGTTTGACTGTAATGAGGGTGTTTGGCTGGCAGGACTCACGTTGGAGACGATGGTGATGAAGGCGTGGGCGATGGGGAAGGGCAGGCTCTCCGGGGTGCCTGACTCAAAGCACTCCTTCATCAGAGACAGGCCGTGCTTCCCGCAGAACAAGCAGACGTAGCGCAGCAGATGCAGCGGCACCTCAACGTCCTGGAAAACAGCGCACAGAGATTACATCAACTCTGTTATCACTGGAGGGGACGTTTGACTTGGGCACCGAGGACATTAAACACTACATGAAATCAGCAGTGTGAGGTCAAAACATCACTGAGGAGGAGGAGGAGGCTGTATGTGTGTGATTACTGTGTGTGTTAATCTGGCAAGAGGTCAGGTGATTGAACAGGAGGGCTGATGTTTTATGAGCTTTTACTGATGCATTTTGTTCACAGTCCAAAACTACCACCTGCTAAGTGTTTGGTGGATAATTCAAAAAATGTCACGAGTATGGTGAACATTTTAGGTCATCCTCAGCATCAGTTCTCAGACATCAGAAAAAACAGAAGACTAAAAGGCTGCAGATCTCAGGAAAGACCTGAAAACGAGCCATAGCCTGCTAAATTTTTAAAAGTAACATTTAAATGCCTCGGTTATATACAGTCTGGTCTTTTGGCCTGTGCTCAAATTTTGTCCCTGCTGACCAGTGTAAACTTTCTGACTGTGAACTAAGCAAATTAGAGAGAAAAAAACATCTTGGTATCAAACAGATTCCTGACTGGCTGCCTGTTACAGTGCCTGGATCATTAAATGCTACCATTTAAGACAGACTGTAAAATGTGAGAACAGTGTGTGTGTGGAGGGCGGAGTGCTCAATTTTCTGCCGCTCATTATTCAATCCATAAAATCTGCTTGTCTCTGTTTTGAGAATTTCACAAAATACCTGCTTGTACACATAAAAATATTGAAAATGGGTGGCATATTTCCATGAAATGTATATCTTTATTGTTTTGGCTGGTAAGACAAATCTATGGTGAATCAGCGATGACCTGAATCCATTGGCATTGGATTTTATGCCTTTTTTGGACAATTTAAAAAGGTCATTAGGGTTTCCTGGTAATGTCTTAAACAGTGGAGGTTTCATTTCTTCTGCCACAGACATGCTGCTCAGGAAAAAAAAAGTAATTCCAATCTTGATTTAAATTGATCTCGACTGAGCTAAGAGGTGCGCATTACTTTTGTTCTTACTTATTATGATTAATACGCTCTCAGCTAAAAAAGCGGGAAAGTGAACACTGAAATTTCAACAATTTGCTCCAAGCTTACATGTGTCCGTAATGGGGCTGTCAAATGAATGCAATAATTTAGATGGAAAAAAAAAATAACAGAAAAAAATAAAATAAAAAAATAAAAATAACAAATGAATGCATATAAATTAATGATATGTTATGGTCAAATTTTAGGCTCAGTGATAGGCTTGTAC
>OMLF01051330.1:0-11478 GCA_900302615.1 Holocentrus rufus
TCCACACACACACACACACACACACACACACACACACACAGAGCGAGAGAGAGAGAGAGAGAAGATGTGCAAGTGTGAGGAACTTGCTCCCTCACTTCATTATTGCTTTGCACTTTGACATATGGGAGACTATGACTTATACTGATATACTTATATTGATAATTTTAAACAATAAAGAGCTCTAGACACTGTTTCCTTCTTAGTTTACAAAATGTTAATTATTTATTAATATTTTATTTATTGTTTTTATTGATTTTTGTGGGTCCATTAAATATTCAGTCAGTGCCTGGTGACCAGCAGGTTTCTTGCTAGCAGTAACATTGGCTTTTTAAATTTGTTGTACTGTTTATTTATAATGAGATTATAATGTAATAACAAGTTACATATGTAATAAATTTTGAAAAAAAAAATTGTGAAGCAGCTATCTAGTCCAGGTGTGCCGAGACTTAACATAAACATGAAAAACTCGGCAGATATATTAAACAATCAATAATACACGACACTAAAAACGTCCACAGAGTTTATCCAGTTGCAGGTTTACCGTCTCACAAAGCCACCTTGCTAAACTTTTCTACACTACTTCACATCATCAGGACCACAATGAAAATCAACCCACAGCTTTTTGTTTTCTTTAAATTTCTTGCACTTCATGCGTTTTGAAATCTTTCAAGCAAATAAATCAACAACGGCACAGACAACATTACTGTGCTCACCTGACATAGAGCGATATGGGCACCACGGTGTTGAGGACGATGACGTAGGACCAGAAGGTGAGGAAGGTTGAGAGGGGCGCGTTGATGCTGGGAGGGAGAGGGAGGAAGGCGGTGAACACCGAGCCCTCCCTCGTCTCCCAGATGGCGTTACCAATGGCCATGACGGAGCACATGCAGGCCAGGAAGCCGAAGATCTGAGGAGGAAAAAGAATGAAGCATGGGATGGTATCACAGTATTTTTTTTGTGGATATTCAAATTTATATTGCCAATTAAAGGTTATTATCAGACTGCAGCATGAGACTGGTATGGTCTTTTATTATTATATTAAGGACATTGGACTCACACACAACACAAGCACATTCATCAGGTGATCGATGCTGGTCCGTTTGAAGATCGTCTTCCCGCTGTTCTGCATCAGTTTGGTGTCAGGACCTGGAAAAGTTGTGAAGTCCTCATTCAGATGCAGTTACATGTGCACTGATGGTGAAAGTCAGAGAAGTAGCTACAGATAATCAGTATTTACAGGACCTGAAATGTATTTATTGAAGGAATAAAATAAAACTTTCATACTGCCATCAATCTGTGATGTTCAAAGCATTCCAGATGTTATTTAGTGGTTTTGTTTTGGTAGTGAAAGAGCATCATGTTCCTCCACGACAGTCATTCCAGTCTAATAACTGTGTTTCCCTCATGTGCATAAATTCACACTGGACGTACAACTAAAGTCACTGTAGCTGCATGTGCTATGTACACAAACAGTTTGCATAGGTAAAGAGCTTTCATTTGCATATGTGTGCCTTGTGTAGACTGTGTAACGGGCTTTGGCTGCATTGCATCCTGGTCTATTGTGTCTGATGGACTGATAGTTAAGTATCTACTGTAGAAATTTGACACCGCTCTCGTGCAGCTTTCCATCAGCTACCTATGAGAATAAGAGGATTACGCCACCAAACAGCAAAATGGGCCCAAGAAATTAAAAAACTTTGCCATTGCATTTTTTAAAAAAGAGCAAAAGTCCTTTTAGAGTAGATTTTCCCTTTAACTACATTATGCCGGTGCAGTCAGAACTTCACCAATTCCTTATCAGTCAAAAGTCCAAAGTTAGCACATAAATGACTGATTGATGGTTGAAAGTGGCCTGACAGAACCGGACAGAGTTGCTGTTGTGGATCAGAGGCCCTGAGTCTGGTTTTACCTCCGAAGACGACGAGGCCGAAGCACCACTCGGTGTTCCTCAGGGTGCAGCCTCGGAGCAGCACCTTGTCGTTGTCCAGAGCGTAGGTTTGTCCGTTCAGAGTCAGGGTGCCCTTGAACTTGTCCAGACGGTTGTTGGGCGGCTCACAGCGCACCTCACCTGAGAGAGCGGAGAGGTCAGGTGAGGTCAGGGGACAGGTGTCAGTATGTCAAGAAATATTTCAATAGTTCAGGAAAACTACGGCATATATGGGAAAACTATTTTCTGATATGTTCTGTTATGAAAATCCAAAATATGTGTGACTGCAGAGCTGCTTCTGTTTAGAGCCCAAAGGGAGATTTACAAACTCAGTGATGCATATTCTTGGAATTTTACATATAATTTTCCGTCTTTGTTTTTACTTTACTTAAGTGAAAGAGTGTGTGCTAGTATAAGTTTAATTAATCTTCAATTAAGTGTTGAAACCTTTCGCTTTACCTCATTTCATTCATTTACTTCATTTCATTCAAGCTTACATTTGTTTACCAGATTTTATTCTTGCTTTTTTATAGAATATTACAACATATAAATACATATTGTCTTGCACATTGATTTCTTTTTTTTTCAGTATTATCTAGCGCATAATAATGACAATAATAACAATGACAACAACAGCACTACAACTAAGAAGAAGAAGAAGAAGAAGAAGAAGAAGAAATCAACTATATCAGGGTGTGTGTTCATTGATTTGACAGCAGCAGCCTCTTCTCCGTCACCCGCTCACCTTTGAAGCGAGCCAGCTCCTCGATGTTGTCGCCCATCTCTCCAGTTACAGTCAGCGCCTGCTTCACCTTCAGGTTGGTTTCACTGGGGGAGACCAAGAGGACATGAGAAGGATGCGACTGAGGAGAAATACAAGACGGTGTGAGACGTTACCTGTCGGCCATGCAGACACACACACACACGTAGACACACACTCATACACACACACACACAGGAAAGTGCATGGATGCTTTGGTATAGGCACACAGTCAGTCAGGCCAGATATGAGTTGTTGCCAAATTAAGCAGGTCAGTCAAACACACACAGCCAGATATAAACTTACATACCCATCTAACTCTGCTGTTTCTATGTAGATCAGATTGAGAGGCTCACTGCTGGACAACAACAGAAGGTCAGCCTGTATAAACGAAAGATTAAAATACACTGAATGTAAAATATAAAACACACGGGGAGATAAGCAATGACCCGGAGCTATGCAGAGACGACACTGATCAGATAAGATAAACTTTACTGTCGCCTATAGGAACTTGGACTCAGTTTGACTCAGGTTTGCTGTTGTTACCAGTAAAAAGGATTCAAGTCAACAGCACAGCCATGCATATCGTATGTAGAGCTGTATTGTATCTTTGTCCCTTCACATGTCCATACTTACCGTCACAAACTGATTATTCTCCAGTTTGATGACGTCTCCAACTTGAATATTCATCCATTTCTCACTCTTCAGTCTGGAAACAGGAAATAGAAATACATTCAATACAACATGAAACGGTTCGATTGGGTTTAGTGCCTCGTTGTTCAGGTCATGGTTCGGTTTGTTTCACAGTCTGGCTTGAAAAAAAAAAAAAAAAAAAGTTGACCAGACTCAGAATCCAAATTCGGTCTTTTAAATTTAAATGTATACCGAAAATCCATGAATTAAGTCTTTTCACAATGTTCTTATAAAGGTTGTGCAGCGCGGCATCAGAAAGGTTTTGAATGCAGTTTATGGAAAAGTCAGTTATTATTGGGTGTAATATTATTATTGCATTATAAAGTGAATTTTACATTATGAGGGTGTCTGCTGTTATCTTGCATCATGCAAAAAATAAAAAAGTTCATATGAAGAAAAAAAAAGGACCGCAGAATCACAGTGTTCGGTTTTGGTACCAAGTTCATCAAAATCATGTCTAATGTGCAGCTGCATACATTTATTTTAACTGCATAATGTGTTACAACTAAATATTATGGAGTTGATATACTGTATCTTCAAGAAAAAAAAAACTCACTCTCCGTTGATGAGGACATCGACCCTGCGGTTGTTCACCTGCATGTCGCTTTTGTGTCTGTTCTGCACAGGTCAGACAAGATAAAGAGACACAGACGAAATATACCATAGATTTGGATTTTAAACTTGGATGATATACCACCACCATCATCATCATTATCATCATCATCATCATCATCATATCCTGTTTAATGTTGATGTGCTTCCCTGGTGTGTACGCATGATAGCTTCTGTGAGTGTTAAAAGTGGAATCTCCTTTAGCTGCCTTTACATGATAAATTGCAGCTTTTCCATTTTATCCCTAAAAGGTGTCCAGGTGTTATTTTAACTTACGATGTCGTCACTGGCGTCCTTGACTGCGCTTATAGCGAGCACGAGGATCAGAGGGACCGCCGTGGTGAACCAGGAGAGAGAGGAGATTTGTGGGATTAGCTGTCAACAGAACACACACACACACACACACACACACACACACGGAATGTGTTATTTGAATCCATTGGGTTAAATTATATTGTCACATAAATTAAATATACATACCCCACAAGGAGATTTTTTTTTAAATAGGCTTTGTTTAAACATATCAATTTGTTGTTCCGGTATTAATAAAATAGATATTTATCACTCGGAATGCAATGCAATAGAATAAAATATAATAGAATGGAAAGGGATGGAATGGAATGGGGTACCTAAAATAGAATAGGACACAATAGAATAGAATACAAAATAGAAACATGGGTGGAAATGGTTGGAAATACGTGCTGTATATTGACCTGCACACAACTCACACAACTGACGGCATGCGTCCTCCTATCTGCCGTAACCTGAGCGACATCAGAGATAACACACAACGTTTTCTAACTGACGTCATGACACACCGTCATCGCCAGACCGTTCTCTTCACATTATTAACCGGAAACTGTGAGTACATCAAATGTTCTGACAACATACATGTGAGCAAACATGGAAAAAAAAGAAATTATCTACCTGAATGATTAAGAGGAAGAGGAAGTAGGCATTGGCCAGCCTCTGGAACTGCTCAAAGAGGTTGAGTGGGAGGAAGGTGAAAATGTTGTACTTGGAGGTCTTGATCTCATTGTCCTGAAAGCGATGGATCGATGTGACATATGAACAGTACACTACTCCAAAATGATGCAACACCATTTATTATTTTGAGGGAAATTAAGGTTGCAACAGCGTCAGTCATAGATTCTCTACATTCTCTTTGTGTATATGTTGTTGTACTTACAGCATATTGATAAGACAGGTTGAAGGGTCGGTCATTAGCTATCAGGTGCCTCTCCTCCTCTATGGGAGACAACACAGAAGAAAAGGTGAGGCGAGGAATGGAGGTCTTTTAGCATTAAGACGAATGTGTCAGAATCTGTGTCAATTTACACGCCAAGTGGGAAAAAAAATGTGCAAAAACTTCTCATGCAAATTCAAAAACATGACTGACAACAAGAAGATCTTCCAGATACAACAAAGGGACAGTACAAAACATACAAAAGCATATTAAATGCATTTATACACTCAACATTCAAAGTTTGGATGTCTGCGGTCTCACCTTGTCCTCTCTGTTTCCCACACTGACCGAAGTACGACAATAGTGACCCCATCTTTAGCTCAGTTGTTCCATATTTTACACCTAAAAGAGAGAGAACGTTTTTACAAGAAATTACAGCATAATGTAGAGCCAGTGAGGCAAAGAGGCTTTTCATGTTTGCAGATGAAAGGGGAAACTGGGAGGGGAACTAGTTTGTTTATGGAACCACAGATACAAGTGAGCTTCTTCAATGTAGATAATTGGGCATTTGCAGAGGAAGTAAATGACCATTACTTTAAAAGTGTGTCATGTTGAGTGAAGCAGTACGATTGTGTAAAAGTGAAGAGGTGTCCCGTGTGAAACAGAGTGTAAATATGATCAGGAACACCTGCTGAAACAGATGGACTTCATGAATCGAGGGGAAAACTATAATCGCTTATTGATTTTACCAGTTCCAGTAAATCCACCTCTGACATGAAGGGGAGGAGACGGGGAGCGAAGGAAATTTGAGCCTCCTGGTACACTCAGTGTCCAGCAAAGGGAAAGTCAGAATCCTGTGTTCAAATCTTCTCTGTTGACACACTAATCTGTTGTGATCAGTAACTTTAATAAGATAAATAGTGGTGACTGTTATTTGAGTTTTCACTTATGATCATTTTCTGGATCAATTGAAGAAAAACCAAAACAAACAAATGAATGAGCAAATAATATAATAATAAATAAATAATATAATAAATAAATAAATAAAGGCCAAGTCCAGATATTATTTCCTGTCTGATATTAAACTGGATTAAGAAACTGGTTTTCCTCTCATAATCAAAGAGAAAGAGAGTTAAAGAATGTCTTTGCATATTTATTATGAAGTTTCACAGCAGTGTAACATCTGCATTAACCGTCATTAACCTTCATGCATCACATCCAAAGAAAGACTCCTGAAACTAAATAAATCCTTCTTTGAACAAATATCAGAGTCAACTTGTCTATCTGCAAAGTTTAAGACTTCATCTGCTGTGGTAAAGCAGAGCTGTTAAGACGTGGAGCCACTCCCTTCTCAACCTTTAGTACCAGAGCAAAATGCACAACAGAACGTCCATAAGCACTGTGAGTAAGATACCAATGACCCTGAACATTAGACTTTCTTATTTTGTCTTCATGAAGTCACCAACCCGCTCTCAGATTTATTCTTATCTCTTCTTATCTGATCCCCAAGTTTTTGTTTAGGAAATCACCACACCTCAGCTCAATAATGAACCCCAAACCATAAAATAGTCTACATAAAGACTTATAAACGATGTAACAGAAAATCAAAGTCAAAGCATCAGATCAGAGTCTTTGATATGTTTGTGTTTCTTCCACATCTTATGGTGGAAAGACCTCTGGAGTGTGGAAAATCTCCAATCAAATCAGTACAAATCAATATAATACAAACTAAATAAATAAAAAAACAAAAAATCAAATCCGATCTGAACCGAGTCCGATCCTTCCTTGTTTCTTGCAAAGTGTAAGAGAGACATTAAAATGAATGCTGCATGTCCTGGTATTTTCATCAATAAAAAAAAATATATATTTTTTTTAACTGTACCTGTCCATTTATAAGTCGCACCTGTCTGTACTGTCAAAAACTTTTTCACAACAACACAGTGAGCTACTGATCAGAAATATCCCGTTCACACTGGTGTACAAATCAATAAAATGCAGCCCAGCATGTTTCACTCAGTGTGTTATATTTTCTTTACATATCAGCAACTATGAATCGCGTGATCGAGACACAAGGCCTTAACTTTGTCATAAATTTCAGGTGTATCTCACATTTCAAGGAGCTTCAAGTCTCGACCGTTTTGCATGAGCTGAGTGTGTAAAGTGTCTGAGGGCATAAAAAACAAATGAAACCGGTCACATACCTCAAACAAAAAATGTGATTTCCTGAGTCCTTTGGGTTCTGCACTCAAACACACAAACACACACATGAACACAGATAAAAGAGAGAGAGAGAGAGAGAGAGAAGAGAGAAACTACAACTCCAAGAGCACTTTGCTCTGACTTTCTCTCCACACCCTCCCTCCTTCTCAGGTAAAGTAAATCCAGACTCTTGAGCAGGTCCGAGTGCAGAGCCAGTCCCAGACAGAGGAGGGGGTTCGACAGAGAGGAGGGGGGGCCCTCAGCTGGATGAAAGACACCCCAGGATGGAAGACAGAGGACAGGTGAGAGGCGCCTCAACACAAGCGGTTCATACAGGAAGAGCCGGGATCCCCCTTTGTCTAACAGCCCAGGGCTTGAGCAAACACAGCAGCGATCTTTGGACCTGGATGGTGAGACGGGGCAGGAGTGGAGGGGCAGTAAAACAACAACACAGGGCAATGACTCCAGCCAATCAGGGCGAACAATAGGGCCGTGATCTGGGAGGCCCGGGCATGTCAGGTATGCCACACACCCTCTTGACAGGTGCGCATGCTCAGACCGCCTGCAGACTGGGGAGAAAACACTGCACCTTTCTGTCCTTTTCAACATCCGTTCCTCTGACCTCGTCCCCGTTTGGCAGCTTTCATCAGCGTCGAGGGAAGCCATGCTGCATTTTTAAATGATAAAAATGACTTATTAATGACTTGGTAAAAGTTGTTATGAACAGCTCTGAATACTTTGACTTCAGGACTGAAATGTAAATCTATGTGCTTTCAGAAATGGAATTTAATACCTGCAGCCGAGCACAAAAGAGTCCTGTGTAGTCCGGGGGACATCAGCAGGAACCACTGGCTAAATGAGTGTGTGTGTGTGTGTGTGTGTGTTGTCTGCATGGCGGCAAACCCATAATCATTAATACCTACTTGCATGCACCTGCACACACACACCCACACACACACACATTCCACTTCCAAGGACAAAGCGGACAAAGGCTCCACGTTTCTCTTTCATCAGATGTAGAGTTGATAATCTGAGGCATTCGAGCTCAACAAAACTATGAGCTGCTATTTGCAGCTATTTCCTGACAATTTAATGGAAAAGGACATTCTGGATCATTCCTCAGACTTTTAAAATAGCATCTTGTACATCATCGCTGCATAGTTGTGATATGAAATTCTTGAAACATCATGTCTGGATTCAGTTTTCAAATTGTGGTATAAAAGTATGACAAGACGTCCAAGCCAGCCAACACAAATTTAAATGTATGTGTGTTTCTGTATCTATCTGCAGTAGCCAGACGACAGTGATGAATTCACTCTTCTTTATCTTTAATGAGTGACAGTATATTATGTGCTCAGGAAGTAGATGACAAAGAGTTTTGTCGTAGACATAAAATTATTTAGTTATGTCTCTTCACATTCCAAATACTTTGAGTCATCATAAAAATCCAGTAGTGATGTTGACTATTGTTATCATCCAGAACAGAAATAGCTAAGAAGTAAAATGTAATACCATCTTTCTTTTTTTTTTTTTTTTTGATGAATGTATTTTTCACTGGAGTTTAAGCACTATTTTACAAAGTGTGTAAACAACCAAATGGAGACAAAGAACATATTCAAAAACTAGTTTACTGAAGCTGTAAAAGTCTTACGTATTGCCCCTTTAAAATAACAACTGTCAGTCTAAACAATCCTGCCAGGGCACAAACTGGACTGAATAATATATCCCTGGTAACTCTAATGTTCTGACTGAGTCAGTGTTATATTTAGACTTTACAGTTAGACCTGTTTTTTCTAATAAGGACCAAAAAGTCAGGAATGTGCTTCATGTATTTTGCGATTCTGCAAGAATTAATGTCACTGACAGCTGCCATTAAAACCTGACAGCTGACATTAAAACAAGAGACACGGACGCTGACAGATACTTCTCAAATACTTTATACAAAATTCATGAATTGGAATGTTTACATTTTAATGATCAATACCATTTCTGAGTCGTGATAATACAAAGAAAACACCACAGAAATGCAGTTACTTTGACTGATATACCATACGTGCTAAATATTGTTGTGATTTAGTGATAGTGCAAGGGCTCACAAGATTAGAAAAGATGCAATACAAAAAAAAAACTAAACAAAAAAATGATTAAAAGTGAACACTTGCAACTTGGCACAAGGAACGTGTATATTACAGATATAAATTATTCACAAAGGTTGATGTACTGTAACAAACAAGAATGATTTTTTTTTAAAAATGTGCAGAGATAATTTGTTTCTTCATAGCAACATCAATGTCTTCCTTAGGGGTCACATGTCCACATTTCCCCGTCATTTCTGACGGAGTTCACTGGCACACAGTTCACTGTTTACTCACAACACAGTGAGCGACTTCATTTCAAACCACTGAGGAGGAAAAGGTGATTTTTTTTTTTAAAGAACGTCAGATAAAACGTAACACAAATACAACAGACAACAAAGAAAACCCAGCCTAGACTTAGTTACAAAGTTTCCATTATCCTATAAGATAAAAAGTACAAAATAATAAGGAACATCACTATTTGACATCATCGTGGGCAAAGTGACCAATCCTCATTGCGGGATACACAAATAAAAAAAAAGAAAAGAGGTTAAAAAGATCCACATACAGATTTGTTTTTTCACCAAAGTAAGGCCACTCAGAGGAGCAGAAGAAGAAAACAGATGAGGAAAATAAATGTAAACCACAAGTATAAATGTCTACGCTCATCAGTTTAAGAGTTTGTCTCCAAAAGTCTAAAACAGAGTTATCACCTTGTTAATCAAAGATGCAAGTTACCAGCTGTGCTATTCATGTCTTATGAGTAAGTGTCACTTTTTTGGAAGTGTGGATATCTCATCTTGGAAAAAAAAAAAAACTCTTCAACAGATCTGCAGTTTTCTTCTGCAGCAACGACTCATTCAAACCAACTCGCTGTGCAAATACTCAGATACACTGTCTGTTTCCAACAGTAAACAACATTAGACAAGTACAGACAAAATAAATATGTTTATGAAAAAATCTACCAGATAAAATGGCTACATCATCATGGTTAGGCCACATCAGCCAAAAGTGTTGATAATAATCTATAAACCAACAAGTGGCCAGGACAGGATCCTCCTTGAGTACTGAACACCCACACTGGTGGTCTTGTCTTTGTGGTTTTAGTCTACAGACTAAATACAAACCAGAGAAAACCACGTATCTCCAAAATGTCAGCTTTTCAGAAACAAAGAAAAACTTGTTTTTAGCTGGATGACTGCACATTTTTCAGTTTATAAAATTGGTTTTGTAAATGTTTTGCAGAAATGAACCCACAGAAGAGCAGATCAAAACTCAAATTAAACATGAAAACCACCAAAATTGGAGATACGAGGTTTTTCACTGCACAGCGACGACATGATTCCTGTTATTGAGACTTCATCCTGATGACTTTTGTCTCTCCTGGCCGGCTTTGGGGAAAAAAGGGGGGAAATAGGAACGACTTTTCTGACTGTGATGAGCAGAAACCACACAAGGCACACACATCTGACTGATGAATCTTCTAAATTAAGGGTCATTACGGCCTTGCCTCCAAAGTGTCCTCACTGTAGATAATTCAACATAATTGACAGGCTGCAGAACTCAAGGCCTTATCATTTCACTTGGACGACTTACTTGCTATTAATCTTCCACTCCTCAAACACTGCACCCCTGGCATGACATGAACAACAACATTTTTTTCACATTGACTCTGGGTAAATGGGAAAACCACAGTGGAGCTACAGGATAAAGCATTCAAAAAGACCAGTCCAGCTTCACACATTCACAGTTTGCAGAGTGTAAGGCATCGAACACATGGCCACGGCGGAGGGGTTCGGGTTGGCAGGGGTATTGCACAAAAAAAAAAAAAAAAAACACACACTGAGGAGGAGCGGGAACGCGTTTGAATCCTCTGTTCCCAGGAGGCCGGAGGGGGAAGAAGTCAACGGGTCGGTCAGTGGGCGGGCGGTGGGTGAGTGAGCCGTCGTTTATGTGTGCTGTACAATAGCTAGTTAAATAATGTGAGAGCAACACAGAAAAGTGAGTGTGTGGAAATACCCAGAGT
>OMLF01051335.1:0-12770 GCA_900302615.1 Holocentrus rufus
TAAATCCCCTTTAAAAAAAAAAAAAAAAAAAAAAAATTGCAGTACTTATTTTCTTACAGCAGGTGGAAGCAGCATTGCTTTTATTTTCTGTGTTTGATTCCGACACCTGCTTGTTTCCTCAGTGAATCCTACAGGTATCTTTTGCAGTGCAAACTGGTTGATTCGTAATAATGTCCTGCTGCACTTATTTTAAAGGCAATTTGATTGCTTCCTAAAGAGGATGAGCCCAATGTGATTTTAAAACTACTAAACTGATTTAAAGACACAGAGATGATAGTGCAGATTCCTACACGTTGTGGAGACATGCGAGACATTCCCACGAATGGAAGGAGCAGCCATCCATGAGAATCGTGTGCTTGTGTGTGTCCATTGTTGAATCTTCACAAAACAACCTAAGTGGGCAGGTGAATCACACCTCGCTGCGATCTTATCTTAAGGGCCGACGAACCCACACAGCGTCAATACTGAGTGCATTTCTTTTTGTTGGGAACGCATTAGAGAGTTTTCACGCTTGTTTCTCCAGGCATTCGTGAGTCATCTCTCAGTAATGAAAATCAAGGTGTTCAGGTGGGGCTTGCTATGCTCATTATCAAAAAATTACCCATCTGTCCTGTGTGATGAGGGATGAGAGGCTTCTTAAACTCCGGAAGCCTAAACAGCAATAACAGCCTTGCTAGTCTACCCAATTAGCAGTCTAATGATTATCTAAGCGTGCTGGGAGTGTTGCGTAGGCCTGCAGGAAGGGACGGGGATGGGGTGTAAACTCCCCGTTGGGAGGAGGAAATAGCATTGTTAAAGTCCATTCCACATTCAAATTCAAATTTTACCAGATTTAGCTGAGCTTGAATGTTAAAGTAGCGGACCTGTTTAGCGGATCTGTTAATTTTGTGCCTGACTGCCAGTTAATGAAAAAGTTTGGGCAAACTTCAAACTCCGCACCCTCACAACGGGCTGACTTAGCATGAAGCTCATTCGGCAGTGGCATGCTAGAATTGAAACAGCAGCTGCTCGTGAACATGCAATTTGAACTGAGCTGCATATTAAATGTGTGATATAGAAAATATTGTATCCATCACATGTGAGGTCCTCTTGTCTTTGTACCATACAGTAGGTGTTAGCATGCATGGGGTCATCTGCACAAATTACACATTCATTGCATGAATGTTTAATGTTTAATAACATCCATGAACATTCATTGTATTTGCTGATTAAAATGAATTTATGTCCTGCCTTGCCATCCTCCTGTTGTGGCAGTAGTCGTGATGGTTTTTCAAGGTGCGCATCGATGATTCATGATATCAAGAAATTTAAGTGTGTATCGAGTTATGTTTTGACAGTATGTACTAAAACACTCTGCTCCCTCCACTCTTCCTGCTCTCCCTCTACAGCACAGTGTTGTGTGAGCTTCTAGATGTGATTTCAGTGATAGTGAAACAGTTCAGAGCTATGAGTTGCCTTCAGGCACTGACGGTAACCACTGACAGGAAGATTATTATTTCCAAGCTTATAACACTTTTAAGCGTATATGAAGAAGATATTTTACACAAATTCTCTTTAGTAGAAAAGCAACATCCAAATAATGGTACTATTATGAAGATAAAATAATATAAAGTCACACACAGACTAGCTCCAGCTCTGATACCTGCACAAGGGGAGTGATTTGACCATACATCGCACACCATATAATGCTGCTGAGTAGGTGTATGACAAACATTAAAACTAGAACTTGAGACTTTTCTAGTAATAAAGTTATTTTATTCATCTGGATCACGGATTTGGGTACACAATACCAATTGGCCGCATCAGTCAAGTCAAAGTTTATTTCTACAGCACATTTGAAACAACACGAGCTGACCAAAGTGCTTTAATAACAGGCAAAGGAAAGAGCAGACAACAAAAATCATGCATATGCCCAAGCAAAGATTGAGGTAAAATCAATGAGTCGTGTAAAAACGAATAAAGAAACCATCATTAATGACTTTATTACCATGGTTGGAAACATTCTCCATAAAGCTGAAATTTTTGACGAGGTAGGATGAATCTGGCTGGGTATGCAAGTCCTATTGGCTATTTAGCACCAGCCTACCTAGAGATTTAGCTTACCTGCCTAGCCAAACAGCTTTACTTGAGTGATATTCCTAATCACATCTGATTTCATTACAAAAGTTACAGTTACTAAAAGACAAATTACCTGGTCTAAAGGTATCTTTTTTTTTCCAGGTTGGGCATCATTTTAAATACATCTCACCACCAGTGGGGACACATCATGGAAATCTGGTTATGAGCTGTAACATCTAGTTTAGAGTAATAAAGTGTGAATGTCACACCTTATTCCTCCACACACTGTCATTCTGACATTCTCAATTTTCATTCTGACACTCATCTGTGCAGCGGCCAACAGAGCCGGATCATGAATCCAAACAGACAAAAGGGGGGAGCAGAGACAGCCGAGGCGGTTCAGTCACCTGGTCGCGATGCCCTGAGGATGAATGGACGTATGGATGTCTGGCAGCTGTCGACTTTTGCAATATTAAAACCCCTTGAACTCTGATTATCCCTTAAACTTCCCCTTTAGTAGCTACAAAGTTTGAAAGGTACATTTTTTCCATATTGTACGACGATGTTACATTCTGTATCTGCTGGCTGCAACCCTTCACTCATCTACACCACACTTAGATTGAGTGACATATTCATTTAGTATTCATATGCCATTGCCTGATGGCGGCAGCAGCAAATATTTAGAGGTCTTGCGCATTATTTAACACACATTTCCCTGTAATTCAACAGGATGTTTGCTATCTTTGAAAACCGTGGGATCCCCACTAGAATTTAAAATTATGTGGGGCTGAACAAAGCTTGACTGTGCAGCAATGATGAAGCTAGAAGAGGGTTTTATGAACAACAATTTGGCTGTTATGAGGTTATGACTATTATACTAGTCATAACCTTATGTGACTATAGGTTATGACTAGCATTAAAGTTTATGTATTGCAATTACACATCTCATAGTCATATGATAAAAAAATTCAGCCACAGATACTGTTGCACCGACTGTCAATATGTGGTAATTATCTCCACCTGCTCCTCCATTTCCCAGAATGACTTGCAGCAGCCTCCAGGGGACAGGGCTTTTGGTTGCATTGCATAAC
This sequence comes from Holocentrus rufus, assembly GCA_900302615.1. Lineage (NCBI taxonomy): Eukaryota > Metazoa > Chordata > Actinopteri > Holocentriformes > Holocentridae > Holocentrus > Holocentrus rufus. The sequence goes on from OMLF01051335.1 coordinate 3,150, forward strand.
GGTCTGGTCTGTTGAGGCTCCCCATCAGTGGAGAAATTGGAATCTCTTCTTCCTCTGTGATGGATTTCTCCCTGTACGATGTGGAGCGTCGGTGCAAAATGGTGAGTCTAAAAAGAAGGGCTCGCTCATTGATTTTGAACGGCTGACATCTAAACTTGACATTTACCACTGGTGTTATGGATGACTGAAAACATTTTCTGCCATCAAACTCAATTGCAGCTGTACCTTTGGCCGGTTATCCATGAGAATAAGAAAAACACGCCGCCAAACAACAGAATGGGCCCGACAATAAAAGTTACATCACCAGCAGCTGCTTTCTAACAATGTTGAAGTGTTTTATGTTGTAGTTTTCCTTTAAATTAATGATTGCAGCTCTTTTATTGTTATATCCTGAAAAAAAAAAAAAAAGTATCAGGCCTGATTTCAGGTTTTCATGTGTGTGCGTACATATATACAAGCAAGCACATAAATTCACACATGCAGACAAATATTCATAATCCCACATCACATATATCTTATTTAAAGGCGAATTACTCACTCACTCCCACAGTAGTTCCTTTGGTGTAATTAGGACGCTTTGATCAGATGGATGAGCGCTCAAAAAGAACAATAAGTTGTGATAAAGGAGCATATTGTGTGTGTGACAGTGACAGTTTTCAGTGTTTCTCAATGTAAATGCAGTGGTTTTAATATCTTTAATAGATTAATGAATAATGCACATATAAATAAGACCACTTTTTATGCGTGAGCGTGTGTGGATACAAGTTTGTTTTTCAGTGTGAACTTGTATGTTTGCTTGCGTGCACACACACACACACACACACGTGATGAGGATGCTCCGAGTGACCCCGGCAGCGTTAGTCATTGTCGCCCCTCTATTCCGCGGAGGATGATGGACGGTGGAGGGTCACCCACCAATTATCCACTTCACACTGATGAGAGAGGCTGCCCCTCCCCTCCCTGTTCCTCCCCCATCTCTCTTCTTCACTCTCCCTCTGTGGCTCACTCTCTCCATCTCTTATCAGAATGAGTGTGTGTGTGAGAGACATGAGCATAAAGGAGTTCATCAAACACAACAGGAGATAGATACAGTCAGGCATGTTATGGAGGGTAAATCCACCTGAACAAAATTTATGGAATAGAGTTTTCCCCCCTATTTAGTTGGTAAATACATCAAACTGATTCAACTTATGTCAGGATTTTTTTTTTTTAAAGGAATAAAATTATTTTCTGAAAATCTGATTTTTATTTTATATAACTTGTCTCTTTGCAGTGGCGGCGAATGAATTTAAAGGAATTTTTTGGGATGAAATCTTTTTCCGATGTCGTTAGCAACTGCTGGCGAACGCGTCGCCTCCTCTCCAATGCCGAGAAAATCACATCATTAATCAAGGAAGGCAGGGGGGGCGGTGGGGGCAGAAGTTAATGGACAGTACTGCTCTTTATCACTTCACTGGGAGGCTTGTTCTGCAAAACACACACACACACACACACTACGTACATACAACACTCATAAGAGTCTTACACACATAATCCCAGGCTTATTCACCAACTTGATATCGGGAGTCTCTGCCATGTATAGGAAAAAGAGACGTCATTATTCAATTTGCATCACATGAACACTTACATAAGTGACCGGTCTGGGTACATGGTGTACATTGATTGCACACAGCTGTAATGACTGGCCCTGGTAATGACGTGTAAAAGCTATAGGTTAAGATTGGAGGGCACCAACAGGTGAACCCATGCCATTAGTCTTTTGTGATATCTGGCTCAGTTAATTAACATCGCTATTACTGGCTGGCAGGGTACAAAATGTCAAAGCAACCCCCCTGAGAGAACATATTTTTCCCTTTGCCACAATTATCCAAGAAAATCTCCCCACATGGGTATCCCATCTGAGCCCGTACCCTCTCACAGAGGGTGCCTTTTAGCGAAAAGTGAAACAGGATTAGGACCGGCTTATCCCAAAATGCGTGATAAAACTCAAGCAGCAGCAACAAGCGTTGACAGAGGGTGTTAATCTGATTACATGCCTGTTTTTGAAGTCTGTCTCCCGGATCACACGGTCCAAACTCGCACTGATAAGCCAAGGCAAGGGAAGCGGCAGGGTAGCGCGAGGGAAGCGTCATCGCTTCCATGAGGCACGAGCAGATGCGAGCGGTGGGCCACGGTCATGAGGTCCCACTTCTGTTGCCGCATGCTTCCCAAAGCACTTTGACGCTTTTGTTGGACTCCCAAGAGGAGTTGTTAGGAAAAAATCACGTCGTCTGTTTTTCAGCCTTTGGAAGTTGCAAGGAAGATTCTCATTGTTTGGTTTAAGAAAACAAAACAAAAAAAAACTACAATGGGTTCCTTTGTATATTTTTTTGTTTCATTTGGACGCGATAATAAAGGCAAAAATGTCACTCAACATAGCACAAAGGCCCTACATGGTGTAAACACTCCCGCTATGGGCCTCGTTAGCCATTTACACAGGACATCGACATTCCAAGCAAGACACTGTGAGATTGTTTAGCTATTTCTAAAGGCCATCAGCCAGGGAGAGACACCTACTGCACCATCATGTTGACTGTGAAGAGCAGCGTCAACCCCCATAATCATACTTAGGCGATACCTAGACTTTAATACCTCAACATTGTCCTGTCAAAATATCACAATATTCAGTGCTATTAACAAATTCAAGCTAATTTCAGTTGTTTTGGCACAAGAGGAGACAGCCATGTTCGGGGTTGATTTATAAACTCTCTGCAAAAAACAAACCAAAAACAAACAGGTCATTTTGTCTCATGCATATTCGGTGTTAAAATCTTATTTTTATTTAAAACAGGTGAAAATTTGCCAGTGGGATGAGATGATCTGATCTGATCTGGGCTCATCTGCCTTGTTCTGCCTCGTTTCAACATATTTATACTTGTTCCCAGAAGAATTCCTGAAACAAGTGAATATGCATTAGAAACAAGTGGGATTATCTCATCCCAGTCAGTTTTATCACTTGTTATTAAGAAAAATAAGATTTTAACACTAAATATGAGACTACTTGTTAAGATGGAGATTTTCTTTGTGTCAAAACACCTGGAACTTGACTTTAATTTGTTTCAACCTTTTTTTTTTTTTTTTTTTACTTTACTCTCATTTAGCATTGACCTCATTAACTGAGGGTCACATGACCTCTGTGACTGAGGAGCATGACCTTTCAAAACAGGCATGGGGGCACTGATTGGCCCTGTTTCGTTCCCTGATTGCACTTCAGTTGAGGACGTCCCTTCCTGGGTGCATTAAATGAGTAGTGTATTTCACATGCTATCTTACATCCATGTTTTATTTTCCACTTGTCCTGTAGTTGAATCCTTCCTTTAGTTACTTATAATCTGTTAAATCACAGATGTATCGATGTGCTGTTTGTTGCCAAATGGAGTTGTTGGATGATTTACTTTTCAAGATAATTTCCCATATAATCACAACAAAATGGCAATAGGGTTAGTTGCTATGGCGACAATGCGATTCAGTAGATCTTTAAAGTGTCACACTTGCTCTGTGGTTGTAGCCTGACTGTAGAAATTACATATAGACTTGTGAACCTTTGGATCTGTGTCCTGGTGGGTTATAGACATTAAACCTCTCGCCTCAGAGACTCACCGATTTGCCGCGAGTCACAAGTTAGCCCAGTGGTACCGTGGCGATGGCAGACATAAAAATGGCCACCACTCTGAACCATCCTGAAACGCTGATTTGGATGGGAATGACCGCTCTATCCATTCCAGTTCTGTGACCTGCACAGATCAGCTCAGATCTGCCAGGCTGACCCTCATTTACTGGCTCAGAGCAATTAGACAACCTTACGGGACCCCGGCCCTGACCCGTCTGCCTTACTCTAATAGATGGGCATGCCAACATCATCAGCAGGCAGGAAGAAGGCCCCAAAGTGAGCCGTCTAATTGATTTTTACGGCAGAGACTGAGCAGAACATGTCATCATAGGCTACAGGTAGAGAGAGGAAAATCCATAATTACTGAGGCACACAGGGGGTCTGGGAAGGTCTGCGCTAATGAGTGTCGTGTCACAGTATGTGTGGGTGTGTGGGTGTGTGTGTGTGCGTGCATGCAAGTGCATAGTGTACACACTGATACACAAGGCTATACATACTACAGAACTGCCTCGGGGCCTTTTCATCACAGGTGACCTCAAATTTAACTGATTTTACACTTGAAAAGCCCACGCTGTTATTTAAACATTTAGCACGATTGCTTTTTTCTTTCTTTCTTTTTGCTCCCATTTTAAAAGGTCGCTCACTTTCATCAACATGACCTAAGTCATTTGAACTAAACTCACTCCTGATAAGCCATTAGAAAGATCAGAACATTTTTGGGCGGCGGAGCCATTTCAAATGATAATGAGAGGCTAAAAACTGTAAAGTACAGGTTACTTAAAAAATTAGTCGGGGGAACAAAAACACATTATCCACCTCTCACATTGTTCTAACTGCTCCTGTTTTTATTACATCCTCTTCCCACTTCAGAAACACTAACATGGCACCCGCTATTGACTTTAGCGCCGGCTTGCTCAAACACAGACAAGTGACAAGCCATGGAGCAGTTGTGATCTTGGATGTTAATGCTGCGCAGCACACTATTAGCCCGAGCGACCGGCGGTTCACACGCTGCCGAGTTTCTGTTGATTTATGCTGCTTTACCCAGTGGACAGCAGTATCAGGGCGGCAGGGTGGGAGATCCGGCTCGACATCCGTCATCCAGGGCCTATCACTCACCCTGTCACGCTGCATGGCAAATGAGGACCTGCAGTGGAAGAATGGGGTTCTAGTGTGCGTGGGTGTGTGTGTGTGTCGGGCTCACACTTTCATGTGACTAGGGTAGTACTTGTGTCTTTGTCAAACTGACAATACAATGTTGAACTTTTGAACCGTTGCACAATACGAGCGCGTGTATATGTGTGTGCATATGAACTGGGTGTGTGTTTATATCTGTGTTTGTGTAAGTGCAAGTGTGTGTGTGTGTTTGTGCAGTTGAGCGTGATTATGTGTGTTTGCCCATATGTGGGAGGATAGTGTCTTAATACTGTACGGGGATTAGCGACACACGCATGATTGCCGAGTCTACATTTTTCACACCATTTACACAGTTCAGTTAACAGTTCAGTTTAATAATCCAGAACTGTCATTGCAGTAGTTCTGGTCAGGGCTGAAAAGATTGCTTAAATGTCACAAAGAATCCAAGTGTTAAGCTATTAAAAAAAAAAAAAAGTTAAAGCAATAATTTACAGCCTTTCCATATATAATGTTTGATGTAGGTAGAAAACACTACAATGCAGCTTAAGTAGTGAGTCTGGCTGCGTGCGTGGGCGGATAATCACAGGCTGTGTGAATCTTCAGCTTTTTTTTTTTCACACACCGACACTGTAGGACGAACCTATAAAATCAATCCTGCATCAGTTTTATGTCCATATGTTACCACATACAGGCTGTCAGCACATAGCCATGTTCACTGTAAATAGAAACATGCTTTCTAGTGAGTGAAGGTCCAAGATTAAATAGGATGAATAATAATAATGCGACAGATCCAAATGCTTTGCCGGGGATTCAGTAAAATAAATAACCACGACTGATGGTTTTGGAACGTTGCACATTTTGTTTGGTTAAATAATTGAATCAGATTTGTCCTGCACAAAATTGTTCACTAGAGCCTTGATAGATTATGGGCACATCTGCATCTTTTTGCACAGTAACGATAATGAATTGATTTGAGCACAGACTGTAGGGCCAACTTATAAAATCACTGTCGTACAGCGTCCTCGTCTCTGGCTATGCCGCTGAATAAAATCTTCACGCAGAGTATTCCACAGAAGCCAATCCAAAGATGTAATATGCAACATGGTCACACACTGCGTACGACCCACAACAAAACACTGTGGCTTAGTTTTCCATGCATACCCTCCTAGTCGAGTCTCTTCACAGGGTGTCAGAGACCTGTCAGTTACTATTTATGTATTCTGTCCATAAATCTTTAGTGAGCCCAGAACCTGATTGTGCCAAACTGTCAGAAATATACTGTGTTTTTGTGTCTGGTGGGCAAAGACGTGGCTACGCGTTGACAGATTTTAGCTTGTGTGTCAGTGTAAGTAGATTTTGTTGGAAAAAAAATAATTCTGACAGGTTAATTTTACAGTGACTGCCCGAATCAACTCCCCCGCTGAGTGCCAAACACCAAAGCAATGACTGCTTATCGCCAGAGGTGTCACCAAAATCAAGACAACAAGAATCCTGTGGATTGTCACTTCAAAGGAATATTTCAATATTGCATCATTTACTTAGTGTTATCTTGAATGCCTGCGAAAAAAAAAGTTTAAGTGGCATGCCTCACAGAGACCAAAAAACGCAGCCATTTCCGTTAGAATGGAGTTGATCAGTGACTTCAATAACCAGCAGCAAAAAGATAAGAGAGTCTGTTTCAAATGCTTAAACTCTTTGTGTGGCATAATTCAAGCCCTGACTCTCTATTCATGTTTTGTAGTGCTTCTCATACCAATGTACTTTCACTAAAACTGCTAAATATGCCACAAAGGGAAAATGTCTCATGTAGTGCATGACTGGCGAACTGAATGGAAGACCCGCCTCCAGCTCCAGATGGGTCTTTAATTGGTGCACAGGTGCATGAGGCATTTTCTGAAAACTGTAGCTATGTCCCAATTCAAGGTCGGCGTCCAGACCACATGTGTCACTCAACAAGGCTGTCCTGGTCCAAAGTGTCTTCAAAATGCAGCCCAGGTATGCAGCCTCCTTTCAGCAAAATTTGGAGAACGGAGCCAGTGCATCCTTTGCCATCCTCTGTAGCCCAAAATACATTTTACACAGTTGTCATGTTGGAAAGCTGCAGTGGCGGAAAGTGAGATGGAAAGTGAAAACTGCATACAAATATAAGATAATACAAATGTAAGCACAGCTTGTTGTTTATAATATCTTTTTTAATTTAGAACAAACGCAAGGAAAAAAGAGAAAGCAAAAAAAAAACAACATAATCTAAATTTGATCAAGGAATATCTCTAACTTTGCAAATGTCCAAAAATCATCGTAGCTCATTTGTTGAAGTAGCCGTGATGTTTTTCAAGCGGGCGACAGGCCTACTCATGCTGAGAATCCAACAGGAACTCTGCGAATAAAACAGGTCAGGGCTTGGGTTTCATTTCAGCTGGTTAGTCTTGTACCTTGACCTACAGTAAAGTTCAGAAACAAAAATACCCACTATTACCGAGACTTTTTCTCACAACAACGTGATGGAAGAAATAATGGACCCAACCCATCAACAACCTGCCATTATCCACTCATTAGTCCCCAGATGTCTGATTTAAGTTCTGTTTACTGCGTGTCCATGTTTGTCCCCGTACACGCAGCTGCTGAAATAGCGCGCTGAGTGGACTGCCAGGATATGTAATGGGGAGTTGAGGTTGAGATTGAGTGGCCTCCATTACCTGTGGCGCTACTACTCTGATCCGAGTGGCTCCTTCTGCTTTTGCCTATGTGTTCTCTATCGAACTGATGTATTTATGTATGGCCATTATGCGCTGCGTGTAATTCAGAGCACATCTACCGGCTTGCAGGTGGCCCCTTGACCCCCGTTCACTGTCTTCGTCCTCTTCCAGCGGCACTGCAGAGGTGAAAGTCCGCTCAACGTGCGTCTGTGTGAATGGGTTTGCTTGTTTGATATGTGCATTTGTTTGCATGATGCATACTTCATTATGGTTGGTGGGATTCTGTAACGCTACAGAGTTATTGTGTGTCGTGTCTTTGGCGTCACGTTTGCGGTGTTTTCTGGTCAATAAGGGCGGAGAGGAGGAGAGAGTGAGAGAGGCAGACCACAGTATTTCAATAGAAAAAGAGCGGAAGAGGTACTTTTTTCCCCACACAAACAATTCTTATATAAGAACATAAATATCGCACTGTATCAGTTTTGGTGCAAATTATGTAGTTCCAGTACCTATATGCTGAGGGGCGGGTAGGAATACTTCTACACCCACACAGGAAGTGACAAATTTAAACTCGAGAGGAAAACCTAAACAGTCTCCTCAACAGCAGGGAGCCCATCCACTGCTAACATTAGATCTTTGTCTTTTGCACAATTTCCAAATGCCTCTGCCTACCTGTCTGTATTTTTGCATGTCGGAAGCTGATACAAAAAGCGCAGGCAGGTATCCAATCATTTCCCCCACATATGCATTGCATTTTGCAGTAAATGCCCACTGGAAACTGCTTCTCACAGCCTAGCTAACGTTAGCTAGCCGTGGATTCGTTGTTTATGTCTAACAGTGCCTTGCTTGACCTGTTTCGTTGACCTCATGTCCATTTTGTCGTGGTTTGGGGCGTTGCTTATAAAGTAGCCATGCGCGGCTAGCACTATAATTACCTTCCTTGGTTTTGTTTTCAAGGGGAATACATTTTCACCACCACTGCGCCATGACAGATTCCAGTTTTATTTCAGAGCACAGTAGAGACGGTCTCTGGAGTATTTGATTCTGGAAGACAGAACCTGGCTTGAAAGACTACAGAGCCATGGGAAAAAAGCTGCACCTCAGACCACATAATCGGAACATAAAATCGATGCGCACAATGAATATCTCTTATTCCCTGCCAGGTGCCAGGCAAAAGCAGGAGCGAGGATAACATTTGTCACCTGTTTAGTTAAGAAAACACATTTCAGCTCCAGCAAAAGAGCGAGCGCACATTCTCCCCTTTTAAATGAGAATTTTAATACTGTTCTCACGTCCATTAGGAATTAATATACCATTCTGCAGTCCATGCTAATCATAACTCCTCCACAAATAATAATGCCCAAGATCTGCTCACTGCACACGCACACACACACACACAAACAGAGAGAGAGACATACACAGACACCACTCTGCAGATGGTGTCCAGTCTCGCAGTGGGGCGGCATACATATGCAGGTTATAACTTCGCCAAATCCTCAATGCTGAAACCTGGCAGAGTGCTGAAGGTCTGCAGCCAACTGACTAGCATTTAGAGAGAAATCACCCACCTGCACTCAAAATCCAGCCACAGATGGCACTGGGTTTATTCATAGAGAAAGCAGATATGTGACCGCCATTACTATCAACAGCCATGCACAATGTGTTTGTTTACAGGCATAAGGAAGTGACAGCCAGAGGCGGCTGATGATTCAATAGCCATGGATTACAATGAGACCGTTTGGGAATACTGTGCTTTGCTGAGCCACCACAGAGTACTGAAGTGTGCACAATCAAAAAGCTGCTTCACACGGTATGGTGAAGGGCAGAACAGGCTTTGTAACTGGAAAGTCACAGGTTCAGCCTCAGCAACTTCTGTTGAGGTCATGACCCTCCTACTGACTTTTTGTTTAGAAAGACACTGAGCCTGGTCCAATCCTTGTATAGATGGTTGCTAAGGACAAAAGCATAGGCTAAATGCCTAAAATGTAATTTAAAATTTAAAAAAAAAAAAATTAACGCTACACATAAATTTGATACCTCAATAAGGGATTCTGGATCCATCCCACTTCCAGTCCAATGTGATTTTTTTTCCCCCAAATTTACAGCAATTCTGAAACATTTTTACACACATAAAAAAAGACA
>OMLF01051336.1:0-11968 GCA_900302615.1 Holocentrus rufus
CATCCTTTAAAAGGCGTGGAGCAAAGGCTCGCCATTATCTGCCGATGTTATTCAATTGTTACAGGACAATCTGGGCCATTAGCCGGCTGTGTTAAATAATGCATCCGCTTTTAAAGGGGACCCTTATCTCCTCTATGCGTGTGTGTTTTTTAACGTTATTAGTATAGGAGTGTAATGAAAGCCCCCTGCCTGATGGGCGCTGATATACCTCCAAGGTCTCTCCGTGAAAGCCCACCACCACCACCACCACCACACACACAACAACAACGCATAAACAAACAGTGACCTTTTTAATGAAGCCCGGTTTTATCTCGTTTTTTATTAAAAAGGACAACAAGAGGCGGAAACGCTTCGGCCGAGATAAAAATGTATTTAAATGCGCCCGTCTAAAGGCGCAGACAATCGATCACAGCGGCGTGCACGGCCACTCGGAGGGAGAAGCGAGGCAAACGTATAGGGCCGCGCCAGTGTGTTGCTATGAGACACAAAAGGGAGGAAGAGATCGACGGAGAGGGAGAGAGACGGATGAAAACGCGGCGGCGGGGAGAGGGGGGGGGGGCAGAAGTGAGGAGAGGGATGAGAGGGATGGGAGACCTGAACGAGGGAAAACCGAGGGGAGTAAATGAAGAGAAAGGGAGAGCGAGGGAAGAAAGAGGATGTAAAGGACGAGTACAGAGAGAGAGAGAGAGAGAGGGAGAGGGAGGGATGGAGGAAGGGAAGGGGATGGTGGAGGGAGGGCGATAACCGCAATGTCTTCAGTCACAGATTTACACAGGCCATTGCACTCCCATTCTCCCCGGCTCTTATCAGCGGAATTATTGAGCAGTGTGGCATACCATTAAAAATTCCGCTTAGATTTCACAAAAATCAAATCGCGTAAGGTAATGAACGCAGCTTTCAAATGGACTCCTCACTGATACCCATTCTCGGCGGGCAGAAATACATCTCAGTCATAATTCGCTATCTTTATTGTACTTCTACACAGACTTAACTATGCTGCCAAAGCAGGGGAAAGCTTAATAATCGCTGTTGCCCTTGATGTTAAAGGGATGATTTTGTGGCTATTGCTTTGCAGCAATTTCTCCCTCCTTCACTCTTTTATATCTTTCTCTCTCTCTCTCTCTTCTACTATCTATCTCTTGCCATCCATCTCCTTCTCATTTTGCAATCCCCTCTCTTTTTCCTCCTGTTTTTTTTTTGCATTGCATTTCTCTAATCTCTCCATGTCTTTCCATCTCTCTCTCTCTCTCTCTCTCTCTCTCTCTCTCTCTCCCTCTCTATCAGTGTCTCTCCCTCTCTCTCTCTGCAGGCCATGCTGTCAGCCAAGGTCAGCCAGGTCAGCTCAGGTTTTTAGTCCCACAATCCTTCTCTTCCCAAACGCTGCTCGCTGATGACTGGGACCCACGAAGCCAAGCAAGAAACACATTTCAGGGATGTCAGCACTCCTGTTTAGGTTGGCCCGTACTGCTCGCACGCATGCACACACACACACGTGTGTGCTCGCATGCACGCGCACAAATACAGTTGTCATCCTGATTTATGACCCAGACACATTAAAATCAAAACGACTGTGTGTAGAAATGCAAAGCTGGGATGAGGGCCTCTTTCTCATGGAGGTTACTACAGACTAAGCTGAGGACAAGGCTGCGTTGTCTGCCGTTATGAGACTGACAGTACAGTGAGGTAAGACCGCAGTGTGAAGCATGTACATATCACCCTGCATAACACTTGTAAATCTCAGTGTGTGAATAGGGTAGTACCTTTGAGCCATTTGACACATAAGATGTTGATTACCACATACAGCACATGTGCACACGCCAAGAAGTCATTTGGGTATTACTTCAAAGACGATAGAGAGTGTTTCTATTGTGTGGAGGCATGTGCTGAAGGTGCGCTGTGGTTTGGGGTCGCAGCTTTCAATGATAAAAGAAAGCGTATCAATGCTCTCTTCAAGCAAAAACTGTTTAAAAACCTCACTGCATGACTAGTAAAGAAGAACACGTTAAAGGTGCCACATGACACATTTTAAAATGAAATTACCTCCACATTAATTATGAGACATTAATCTAAGGAAACTAGACCTTCACTGCTTAGACTGGCTTCCCAGTGAAGGCTAGATTTGGCAAATTTGCTATATTGATTCATGGCACAGAATAGGACCTGTCTGACTTCATCACAATTGATAATCAACCTTATTCCTGTTAACTCAATGAAACAAATTATTTCGACTTCATGTTAGCTCATCTAGTCAGAATGCACTGTTATAGAGGGCTGTTATTGCTCTTGTCCTTCTCACACTACAAAACGAATGAAACGAAGAGGGGACAACATCCTCTTTGCAATGGGAAACAAAAGGGTTTATAGGAAATGCGGTCTTAATTTTGAGAAATAACATACAGTAATGTAGCTCTCTAATTCTGAACGACTTCTCATTCGTAGTTACTAAACAATATGGATGTAAACAATAGCAATTTGTAACACAAACTTCACAGCTTGCAAAGATCTAGCTCCACTTACTGTAATGTCAGCCACCCCACCCGCACCCCATTCATCCAAAACCAAAAATAACAACCCAAAGCCCAAACACTGTCCTCTATGTAGCTTCCTGGCACCGACTCTATCTGGCTGGCCTTTCCCTGCAGCCAGTATCAGTGTGATGTGCCAAAGCGACAACTGCATGCCATGCAGATCTCGGCTCGCCTCTCCTCTGCGGCTAGTTAGCCCGCTAGCGCTCTCGGCTGTCTGTCTGGTCGGTCGGGCCGTCTGTACTCTGCTGGGTTTCTCCAATCAGAGGCCTTAGCCCGTGCAGCCCCTAATCCAACCATGGGCTTTACCCCACCAGCTCAGTGTAATCACACAGCTAATTCACAGGCGGACGGGAGGAAGGCAATCCGTGACGGACGTTTTTTGTGCAACTAAGAATGAGCTCCCCGGTGACCAGGGGAGGTGGTGGAGAGGGAGACTGTCAATGAAGGGGCCGTGAAAAGATGGCTCCAGAAAGGCGAGATGCGAGGGGAATAGATGAATAGCAGAAACGGGTTCCAAGATAGAAGTACGAAATAAGGAAAATGTTTCCACTGTAAAAAAAAAAAAAAAAAGAAAAAGAAAAAGAAAAAAGGACATGAATCTGTAGCAGACTGTTGCCAAGAGAGTGTTGAAAGAGCCATTGTAAGTTGGAACAGTCTATATTACTCAATAAAGGCTTTGATGAAAGGCGAGGCTCTGTATTAATTTGGATAAGAAACCTTTGCCTCCGTGCCCCTTTTCTCTCTCGGCTCCCATCCACGACACCTCTGTGGTTTAAAGCAGTGTTAGGTTTCAGTTCAGCAAGCCAAGTCATTACATTTCAACATGTCGCACCTTTCAGAGGGGGAATTAACTAGTGCTGTTATTTCTTCATTCCCCACACGCTGGGACCCAGAGGAACAAAAAAAGGTGGCGATATTTTTACATTGTCACTTTGTGCGCACTCGCATGCATACCTATGTTGTATGAATGTATGCCCGCTGACTGTCCTTTCCACTTGAGAAAAGCCTTCTCATCGCTAATTTCAGATGAACTCAGGAAGTACAGGGATTGTAGCTTGGCTGTCTGCCTGATTTTACCGTTGACGTCCCCGCAACAAAGGAGAGTGGATCTCTTCAACGCTTCACATCTCGACACACTTCAAGAGTTGGCGGTCAAAGTAAACAGAGAGGGAATCACAGTTATATAACTCAGCATAAGGCCATGGAAAATGTACATGAGCCATGGCTGGAAAGGTATGGATGACTGAAAAGATCAGACCAAAGGCATCAGGTGTATCAGCGAAAGGCAGCAAAGAGGGCAAGTCCAAAATTCTGTGCAGGTGATTCAGACAAATGACAAGACAATGAAGAATGAACACCAGGTCTGTGCTCCCTATTTGGTGTAATGAGCAATATTTTGACCTCAATTGCATGCCATGACAAAGACCAAACAATGTTTAGACATTGCTGCATCAACCAGTGACATTATGAAAGATGTTGAAGTTAGGATTGCATCGGTGAATGGATGCAGGAACTTGGATGCCTCCTGGAGATTTTTTACTGGAGTTTTAGGGGAGGGACAAAGTGACTGGAAAGACAGCAAATGCATACTTCCATAAGTAGCACCATTAGTCCACTTAAATGTTTGGTTCTATGGAAAGAAAAGGAAAGCGTTCCCTAACTGTGACTTGGTGAAGAGAAAGCCAACTCAAGAGATGCGACTCAAGAGATGTTGATGATATTGGGCCTTCCTACGTGAATTTCCAGTTAAGCCTCATTTATTCAACAGTGAACAAATACAGGTTAACACCAACCAATTAATGTGATATAAGCTTCTATTGAAAATTGGAAATCAGTATCATCCACCTTTAACATGATGGAGGTTCCCCCTGACAACATCTAGAGAACTGATTTTTCTGATTATTTCAGATGATATAAAATGTTGAATATCGGCACAAACAATAGACCCATTTCACAGCAGCCATTTTGGCATGAAATAGAAGGTAAACACAGGTGTTACTTCTGACATTAATGAAGGTTCCGTTCCATTTAAGTCTAGCAGAGTCTTTCCAGTGAGCCAGCATGAACAATAGCAGGACCCTGGTTCTGTTAGACCTAAATGGAACAGAACCTTAATTAATGTCCTGAGTAACACCTGTGTTTACCTGCTGTTCATGTCAAAATGACTGCTGTGAAAAATGTCTATGAACTAGCTTTGGTCCAAAAAATACTGGCATCAGTCCTGGCTTTCAAAAATCCATATCAGTCAAGCCATCCAGTCATAAAGTTGTTCAGCTTGAATCACATCAAGATTGCATAGCTGCAATTCAACCTGCAATTGCTTCATAACCTCAGCGGGGTTTAGTCAGTATGGATTGTTCTGTGGTACTCAGGACAATTACTCAATACTATGATGTGTTTGGTGTGCAGCGATTGGTGGATGGGTTCTTGAGGCGGGCAGGCCTGCATTTTTGTTCCGTTGCTACCTGTCCAGGTGAGTCAGGGTGAGAAAGAGGTTGGAGGAAACATACCAGGTGAGATTTTCGAGAGTAATCTACTCTCATTAGTGGCACCCCCAGGTGTTTCTGTGTGGTAATTTGGTTGACCAATCCAGAGCCTCGGGGGGCCAATAACAGGCAGAGAGAGATACACCAACTGATAAAGTTAGCAGGTTCAGGTAAATGGACATTTTTATGGTGTGAACGTGTGTGTAATGTCTGCATCTGTACAAGTGCTGAAGTACACATTGGTGTGTTTGTGAGTGTACAACCTACTGCACTCAATGGAACAGAGACCCCATAAAAACATCACATAAAAGCTCAGTAGCACTGGGAGGCTTTGATGCAAGTATTGACGATTAACCCTCAGAGTAAACAGGCAGGCTCAGCAGTCTGGAATGTTGGTGTGTGTCTCATTGGTTTGAATGTCTGTGGCAGTGAAATGTGAAATGTAAAGACTTGTAGAATCATAGCAAGATATAAACCAGAATGGATCCATTGTGTTTCAATACATTCATAATAAGATATCATAAAACTGGAATGATACCTGCAGTGTCATGGCAGGACAAGGGGATAGAAAGCAACAGTTGTTTCGTCTTCAAAAAGATGTTTTTTTGTTTGTTTGTTTTTTGTTTGTTTGATTGTTTTTTTTTTTTGTATGACACAACTCAGAGGATCCTGAATGGGAGTTCTACTGAGAAAGACTTTGCCATATTTGAAATACAAGCATAGCTTACTTCTTTGCACATGGGTCTAACATAATAGCAACCAAGAGTGAAGTAGTTGTTGATGATGGATAATTACTGAGTGCAGAAGCTTTCAGCCAAGCTAAGCTAGCCACTGGGTGTAATGCTACATTCCATTGTACCTGGAAGTCAGAAATTCTGTGTCAATACCTCCAGTGAAAAACATGGAAAAAAACATGGATGCATATAGCCAACTAATGTTTGTGTGACAGTATCATAAATTTCACAAGCACTGACAAGTAGTATAGCAGCTAGTATACTGCATTTCACCAACTTCTATGTTAAATCAGTAGTAAAGATGTTACAACACTGCCAACTGTTGTAACTATAAAAAAATACAGTCAAGTCTGAGATCCCGACTTCCAGGTTGAATGGCTGTTATTGTACTTTTCCAACTGAGAGATAGTTTTTATCTGACTTCAAAGTACAGTGGAACACATGATCCATGAGGCATCCAGTGAACACGCCCTTTAAAGTCCACTGCTACACTGGCCAGGGTTCCCTCAGGTCATGGAATTTCTGGAAAGTCGGGGGATTTAGTAAAATCATGGGGCAAGTCATATCATGGTGTCAGTAACTAGTTATTCACCAAACGGAATATTTATTTCCCAATTTATTTCCCATTGTGTTCATGTCATGTTCACTTCCCCCACAGAATAAAACAGAATAATGAAAGTTAATGAAAATTCTCAATCTGAAGTATGCTTGGAATATTGGTCAAGGAAAAAAACACAAAAAAAATAAAGAAATAAAAACTTAGAACTTTACATCTGACATGGACCCCAGATAATGTCCAGAATGACTTCGATCCAGCTGTGGAATTCATTCCTTTTTGTGGATGGGCAAAATGAGCAAGGCAACATGTCCACCCACATAATAAACTAAGTGAAATGAATGAATCTAGAATTTCCTGGCTCATGTCACCTAACTAGCTAAATGTTCTATAATATGATCAGATTTACATCAAATTGATTTACTTAATTTGGTCATATAATTTGATCAAATTAAGGCAATGTAAACCTGGTGGCAAAAGCCTGCATTCCCTCTGGTATAGCTTCTTTGCTAATATGAAGCTAAACATTAGTTATAAACAATACATTGCAGAGAAGCAATAGTATAAGTAGGATTTAAGCATAACATCTAATATTTTTATCTGATGATGTAATAATAGCCCGCTATTACATATGTAATTATCAGTTATTCAGGTATTAATATGGGTAATTTCATTCTTAGTCAATGTCGTTATTACGTCATTGTTAAAAATACCCCTTATGATGCAATAATTTCAGGTGAAATGATGTAGTCATAATTGTGTCATAATTATATGACACTATCAGTTTCTCTTTTTCTTACATTGAGAGGGGCATGTTTTTACATTTTGGCAAGTTATTAAGTCCCACACACTTATTACATTACTTCTTGCAACACATCTTCCAACAGGTGCACTAGTGTGTCAGTAATGAATCGTGTGAGTGTTACGAAACAATGTACCTCACTGCTAAATGTTTCCCCTGGAGATAAAAGCATCTAATATGCAAAGACAGTGATGTGTACTGAGAGCAGATGGGTGGAAAAAAATTAGAAACTCCTTGTGGCTCCAAACCGGTGATCAGGTGTTGATCCCTCCATTGCATGCAGGCACGCATGCACACATTATTTAAAAAAAAAGAAAAAGAAAAAACATGAAATACACACAGACACACACACAGACACACACACACACACACACACACACAATGAGGAAGCAGAGCAGAGGCGTCAAACCACCAGAGGAAGACGCAGCTCCAGACGCCTTTATTAACTCCACTGACAACTCCTGCTTTTAACCACAGCTGGGTCGCGTCACACACACACACACACACACACATGCACCTAAACACACACACTCACTCACGCACACACACCCACACACACACACATGCACATCCAAACACTGAGAACACCGGTACCCTGCTACCAAATTGGACAGCACCCAAGACTGTTGGTGGCACCTGCATTGTTGTGAGATGTTCCCTCTTGTTTAGCCATAGCATCCCTCTCCAAAATAGCTGTGAGCGCCCATGTCACACACACACACACACACACACACACACGCACACACACAGCCTAGTGCTGGGTGCAGAGTGTGTTCAGCAGGAGACAGTGTGTATTACCTGTTTTAGTTGTGGCCAAGCTCGGGGGGGCCAGGATTAAGCTGGCAGGCTGACATTGTGCCAACACAACACATACACAAACACACACACACACACACACACACACACACACACACACACACACACACACGTCCACCATTTAAGATCTCGCTTTTGTTTATGCTTGACTCTGAATTCTCAATAATCCTGCTGCCCCAAATGAAAGTGTTTGTACAGTAGCCTATGTAGCCTGAGCTTGTGTGTATGTGTGTGTGTGTGTGTGTGTGTGTGTGTATCTCCTGAAATGTAGTATGCGAATGAATGTGAGAAACACACACCTCGTGGGATTAGTCTCTTCAGAAATTGGCTAGTAATGTTAACACTAGCTTTACTGCAGACATGCTCAGTATCACCGAGACTAAAACAATGTGTGTGTATACGCATGCGTATGTGTGTGTATGTGTGTGTGTGTGTGTGTGGGAAGGGGGGTATCCTGCCTCTAGTCATCCATGTGAAATTGCATATTGTTGCTGGGTTAAGAGGGGTCACCATTAGCTCAAAGTGGGATTTTCTTAGCTGTGCAGTTTGCAAGGAATATGTTTGCTGTCCACAGAGACATGTGAACACACACAAGTAACACACACACACACACACGCAAACACGTGCAAAGTGTAGACTACAGAGCACCCAGGCCTCAGCAGTGGGGTTAGGGTGGCTCTATAATTTGTTTTAATAAATACAATTAAAGCCGCTGTAGAGCAGCTTTTGCTTTGATAACCTGGTCATAAGAGGCTGCAGGCTCTGTATGTCTGAGTGTGAGTGTGTGAGTGTATGCATGCATGTGTGTGTGCGTGCATGTTCTTCCATGAAAGTGTGTGTCGGTGCCTTCATGTGCACATGTGTATGTGTCCATTTGTGTGTGCACGAGTTGTGAGCACATGTTCTCCTTTGATTGTGTATGCGTTCCTTTTGTAAACGTGTGAATTTATGTGTGAACAAGGGTGCATATGTGTGTGTTCTTGTGTGTGTGTTGTGTGTGTGTGTGTGTGTGTGTGTGTGTGCCCACATTCTCACACATATTTTTGTGTGAGAGTCTGGTCTCTATTTCCATTGCATTTATGTGTTCAAGTTCATGAACATGTATAAAATATGAATCAATGTACTCTATTTGTGTGTATATTCTCAAGGGTGTCCGTGTGCATGCGCAAAAAGCTGTGTGTGTATGTGTGTGTGTGTGTGCGTGCGTGCATTCCTCTGGTCAGTAAGGTGATCTGAGGGCCACAGTTAAAAACACAAACTGAGATGAAAGCAAAGTGCCGAGTCAACACAGTGGCAGACGGCCGCATTGTTTATGAAGAAAAGCCGACGCTGTTGAATTAAGGCAGAAAAAAAAAACAGCATGGCTTAATTACTGTCGCATAATACCAATTATTTTGTCTCCACACCCTTATCTTAATTACTTCAAAAGACCAACTTCAATTAGGACGTGAAAACTGCATCTAGCACTGGCAGGCCGATCCACAGCTCCCCATGGAGGCAACGTCACTCAATTACACTCACGCACACGCACGCGCGCGCGCACACGCACACACACACACACACACACACACACACATTCTTTCTCTCTTTCACACACAAACTGAATCTTACCAACAAATTTGCTGATAATTAATTGACATGCCAGGCATAATGTTCAGCATAAATAAATGAGCATTGTTCTGAAAACGAAGATGAAAGCAGAGCAATTAATTCCCTGAATCAGTACAGAGCAAAAAAAAAAAAAAAAAAAAGTGTCTGCCCAAATCATTTCATGTGTGTAAGATTCCAATGAAATGTCAGTGATTCAGAGGAACATCTAATCAATGGGTTTTACATAAGAACTAAAGCTTTCAAGATGTGCAGTTATGTATTTCAGAGGCTCACAGCCAAACACACACACACACACACACACAGATACTGTGTTAGCCCCAAAGCAGGTCAGTCCAGTCTGAGCTGCAGGAACATGAAGAACCACTAATGTAGTATGGAGCTATGAAGCCCGACCCTGACCCGCTTCTCTGATGTGGCCTTTAACCAGACCAGAAGTTCCTCTATCGACAGTGATGACGCAACATTTCCAGTCTACAGCTGTTGTCCTGCATCTGTCCTGCATTACTACTGCAGACGTTCATTTCATGGATGTTATAAAGTAGGAAACATTTAAAGGAATACACCAAGTGTTTAGCAGATTGGTCCATTCATAAACTTACCTGTGAAGTGATGAGAACGAAGGCTAACAAAAGTGTTGTTTGAACCAGTGCTCCATGCTATATTGGGTGATAGCGATGTATGCTAGGTATGCACACTTTAGCATACGCTATATTGAGTGACAATGTTTTACCTGTTTTATTACTGTTTTATCTGTTTTACTATTACTGTTCTTTTATCTTTTTATCTCTAATATTGGGGATTTTATTTCGATTGATTTTTATTATTTTACATTGTTTTATTTTACATATTTTACTCTTCCTCATATGTAGCTTCTTTTGCTTCTATGTTTCCCAGTGTTAAATAACTTTAAACTCGTCTTATATTGTTTTATGCCATTGTTTGTCTATGATTTTTATTTTGGCTTGTAAAAAACTTCGTAACTTTGTGCTATATAAACAAAGTTTATCATTATTATAATACACTGCCTGCTAACATTTTAGCGTAGTAGGCTTCCGCTGGATGCTAATAATTTAGCATACACTGTGAAATAACTCAATGTAGCTGATGTAGCTATGTTTGTTTTTGAAGTATTATTTTTAGTGGTACATGATCTCCATTTCCTTCCACCGTCACTTCCTAAGTAGTCTCTGGTTCAGTTCAAAATAGTATGTTTTTTTTTGTATGGACATTTTTTATAAATTTTATTAATCTTCTACTCTGAGGCAGACCTGAATCAGACGTAGCCACATATCATTGATTTTGGTGTCTATACTCTCATCCAGAACAGTCTCCCAAAATCTTGGTATATTCCTTTATTTCCTTCCCATTGTGTTTGTCAGTGAAGCAGCCACCAGACCTTTCCTTTCCTTGAAAGCTGTAAACAATTCATCTGCAGATGGCGTGTAGTCTTGGTTCAATAAGCCTGCAGTGCAACATTCAGCATCTCTAATGGCTACATCTGTATTTGCTATTCTTTTTTTTTTTTTTTTTTTATCAGACTGTTAGACAAAAACTGTAAAACCCACAGGCATGTCCGTCCCTCAACAAAAAACAAAAGGCTAGAAGAGTGCCAGGGGCTTGCATCAGCGGTCGCTTTGGACCAGCGATGAGCTGTTGACACAGTGTTGTCTCAGCTTCTAAAAGATCCCTCAGTGTCCCTAAGAGAGAGCTGAGAGGGGTAAGTGCTGTTTGTGTGTATGTGTGTGTGTGCATGTGTGTGACTTCGAGGGGAGTCATGGACCAGGGCAGAAGAGAGGGGTGAGACTTGGGCTATGTTTGTGAAGAGCTGAAAGGTAATGTGGACCGCTGTTGGCTCATATGTCTGGCTGCATGATGAAGGGCTGGGAAGTGTTACCATCCTAAATTTGTGTGTGTGTGTGTGTGTGTGTGTACGTATAGGAGACTCTGGGTGGGTGAGTAAGTAGGTAGGTAGAGTGGGGGGCGTGCGGGGTGTGTGTTGTTGTCCCTGACCCATGTCTAAGTGGCGCTGCAGTGTTTACTGTGAGGAAGGAAGCTGTCAGCTCTGTTTGCTCCCATCTCAGCAAGACAGACCAACCCCGATCTAGCCCCATACACACAGAGAGAGAGAGAGAGAGAGAGGGAGAGAGAGAGAGAGAGAGAGAGAGAGAGAGAGAGAGAGCAGTGTGCGGTGCTTTCCTGGAAACAGAAAATCAAAAGCTGCGTCTTACTGATTCGTCTGTATGTATTTCATTTGGTCTGGTTTGCTCTGTCTGTGGGAGTGTATGCCAGACCAAAGCGAGCGGCCTCCCCTGCTCAAGAGGGCCCAGAGCTGATTGACAGGCCTTTCTACTCGAGGTATAGAGTTTCCCCCTGGTGTAAAGTCCCTGTGGCTCTCCGTCGAGGGGTGACTGCATTCCTGACCAGGTCATGAACTG
>OMLF01051342.1:0-11180 GCA_900302615.1 Holocentrus rufus
GGTGTGTATCCAAATGGACACACGACTTAATTCAGCACCAGGTAATAATCAAAGAGCAAAGCACAAGTACGTCCTAAGTCTGTGACACCCGTCATCAACCATAAACAACCAAACTGAGAGAAGCTGCCAACAAATCACTGTGTACGCAGTTGAAACTGGACCGCTTAAAAGCAAACAGAGCGACACTAAACGGACGAAGTTCCTGCAGCTGAGAGACAAAACACGCAACCCGCGATCAGCCACACATTGCACTCTGATAACCAAGTGTTATGCGCGGCAGCAGCTTAAAAAAATATTCTTACCTTATATCCCAGTCAAGAGTCCGGTCCATATAACAGTCCAAATTAAGTAGCCTACATGGTTTTTCGCCTCTGAGCGTTATCCAGACAAATTTGACCTTAAATCAGGCCCTTAATCACCTGCCTACGCGCATCCTCACATCCTGGAACCTCCGACTTCACCTGTCCAGGTTAAAGACCAAAGGTGACCGGGCTTTGCCGTCAGATCCGCAGCTTTGGAATGGCCTGACCGAGGAACTCAGGCTATAAAGAATTTATAATCCCTATGAACTCTATTTATTTTCATGACTTTTATTTTTTTGTTTTTAATCACTATCACCAATTTCTTATTTATCTTTGAATTTTATTTTGGGTTTGATGGATTTGTCTTTTGTTTTTCTTGTGGAGAATAAAAAAAATAAATAAATAAATTATATTTATTATAGCCCCTAAACCTGCTACATTGATTCTTACACTACATCAACTTGCTATGTATTAATAACTTTATGCATCGAATGATCAAAACCACAAACACATAATCAACATTGTTTAAATTTCTCTCTAAATAAATAAACAAATAAATAAAGGAGTAATTAAAAAAGTTGTGAGCAAGATGTTTTCTCTTACTTTGTAGTTCTCTTACTCTGAGTACAGATACGGATGCAGATAATTTAATTGGTTGCACAGATACAGACACAGATAATGGCGGTATTTGCTAATCCCTATTTCTTATTATGTAAATGTATTTTCATTCATACTTTTTAATACAGCATAAGTTCATAAAGTTCATATGATTTTACTTAAAAAATGGTTCTAAAAATAATTCTTTTTCTTGCGATCAAAAACATTTATTTGAAGCTCAATTCTGAGGCTGTTCTGTAATTAGTTTTCTAATAAAAATAAATGTAGCAACTTCCAATCACCTCACACCCATTTCAGGCCGAATTTACCAACTTCCGGTTTAAGCCCCGCCCATTTCTGGTTTAAGCCCGCCCACTCTGGATACGGATACGGATATGGATAATTTAGTTGGTTGAGCAGATACAGATACTCGCTCATCCCTACTTGTCAAATAACAATAGGTCTATTATATCTTTAATCACTAGTCTAATGGCTCTAATTGCTATGCCTATTAGATTGCATTTATTCATGGATAGCCCTTACATTTTTTTGTTTATTTTTTTTTAGCTGTTCCACATGCCAAAACATGGGAATGCGTGTATGCATATGTAATAGCCTATTTTCACATATCAATAATATTTAACCACTGTGGCATTTGCCTAATCTGTATATAGACGTTGTGTCCTCACACACGCCTGGTAGAGATCTGCACTCTAAGTCACCTCGTCTAGCTCAAAAAAATATAATGGGTTTGTATTAGGTCAGTTTAGAGTAGATTAATTACTATTATGATGTTGAGATTTTTCTCTTCTCTCTATCCATGCCATTTTTCTCTTTTAATGTAAGCAGTCAGTCTGCACTACTCCAGCTTTTTCACATACTTGGTACTGCTTCTACTACTGCAACTACTACCTTATTACCACTACATTGTCAGGCTTAGATAACTGTCTAGACGCTATAAAAATGGATTGCTGATAATTTCTTACAGTTAAATGCAGACAAAACAGAGATCCTTATCTGTGCCCCTACAAGTCTTGTACCTAAAGTAAGGGATGGTCTTTGTTCTCTCTCCTCGTCAGTTAAATCCACTGAAAGAAATCTAGGTGTCACTATGGACCAGGATCTGAATATGGATCAACATGTCAATAGTCTTATTCGTTCTTGTATTTTCCCAGCTGAGAAATATTTCAAAGCTCAGGCCAATTGTGTCTCAAGTAGAGTTGGAAATGTTACTTCATACTTTTATATCATCCCACCTTGACTTTTGTAACTCCATCTTTACCTGCCTCAGCAAAATATCCCTGAATCGTTTACAAGTGGTCCAAAATGCTGCCGCTAAACTCCTGAGCAGGTCCTCCAAAAGGTCTCACGTGACACCAATTCTGATAGCTCTGCATTGGTAAATGGACTGCATTTACATAACGCTTTTATCCAAAGCGCTTTACAATGTGCACTTCACATTCACCCATTCACACACTGATGGTGGAGGCTGCCATGCAAGGCGCGAACCAGCTCAACCGGAGCAATTAGGGGTTCAGTGTCTGTCAGTCTGGAGGAGCCGGGGATCGAACCAGGAACCTACCAGTTCCTAAGCGTCCGCTCTACCTCCTGAGCTATGCCGCCCCATTGGCTTCCCATTCAATTCAGAATCCAATTCAAAATTCTTGTAACCACTCATAGAGCTCTGCATGGTCAGGCACCAGCCTACATTAAAGATTTACTGCAGCCCTATGTCACCAGTAGATCTCTAAGGTCCTCTGATCAGGGTTTGCTGGCTGTCAATATTCGTCCCTTATCTAGCATTTGGAATTAGAGTGGGAGCACTTAATAAATGGGAATGCATGCGTGTTTTCTCTTGTCCCTTGATTTAATAAATTAGATTTATTATTTTGTGTCATTCCAGGGCTGATGTTTGATACTTTTGCAAAAGATTAAGCTGCAGAGTATGCTATCATTTTTAATGAAAATAGAACTTGTAGAAATTTGACTGTATCTGACAATTTTTATGTTAATTTCCGCCGGGAGTGGTGCTACTTTGGGAAACGCTCCTGTGGGTCGTTTCTGAGGGTTGGGTCAAACAGCCTATCTGGTTGTTCTTTGTGGGAGGACACTCTGGAAGGGTATTCCTTTAAGATTAGGGAAAGGCTGTAGATAATTAATGGAAGTCAATGTATTGCCCCCACAAAGATAGTAACACCAGCCATACCAACGTATGTGTGTGTGTGTGTGTGTGTGTGTGGGTGATTGTCTCTGTCTGTCTGTCTAAGGTGTTCAAAATGTTTGAGCTCTCATTCTGCATCAGTGATGTCCACAGCCTCCCCAGATTCTTCCATCCCAGCAATGCTCTCATGGACGCCTGTTATAGACTGC
The DNA here is from genome assembly GCA_900302615.1 of Holocentrus rufus. Taxonomy (NCBI): domain Eukaryota; kingdom Metazoa; phylum Chordata; class Actinopteri; order Holocentriformes; family Holocentridae; genus Holocentrus; species Holocentrus rufus. The sequence continues at coordinate 3,270 of OMLF01051342.1, forward strand.
CTGTGGCAAATTCAGAGCCGTGGTATACAAGCCCACTCAGAGCGCTGCTCCCCCACACTTTCAGCTCCCAGCAGCAGCCTGGTCATCAGTCCCACCAGGCTCCAACTTTCTTCCCCATGGATCCCTGCTATGCTATGAAAGGAAATTACAGTCAGAATCTTTAAGATTAAACTGAGATTTAAAATGGAAAATTAGATTTGAACAGATGAAAAATAAGATCTGAAATTAATGCGCCTGTAATAACTGGCTCATACTTTTTGCAGTGTTATTTTGGAATGTTACAAATTTTTAATTTGGTTTCAGGATGCAGATCAAGTGCACCCCTGTTAGACAATTGACACCTTCCATTAATTGCCACCCAAACCATTGTTGCTTTTTCAGAGTTGGAGATCAAATCCAAGGTGAGAACGCATCAAGAAATCCCAGCATGCAAAGCCAGAAAGATCAGATCAGAATCTCCGCAATGAGACGTATTGAGTCTCTGAAACGTGTTACGAAACTCTGAAGTTTGAAGTCTGGAGTCTAAATTCAGCCTGGCCCTCTGCAATCTGTTCCTCCCCTTCTCCTCCATTTCAGCTCGCCCCACTCCAGACTTGGCAGCGCCGTCCAGCCAACAGCCCAGTCTGCCTCATGCTGGACTGAGCCTCAGTCCAGCATAAAGCATCACCCAGTGTGCCATCAAGCCCACCCCCACCCAGACTCCAATCTACTGACATCACAGCAAAGCCATTTGCCACCACACCAGGTACCACTTTACAAGAACCCAGGCAGCAGTGGGTAAGCACACTTATAACTCAAAGTAATATACAGCGCTACAGAAAAACTCAAATGTTTGAAAAATTTCATATCATCTGAATCTTTTCTCTGCAACAATCTTATTTGTACAATTTTCTTTATTTTATGGCACTAATGAACCATGTGATGGTAATCTCATGATAATGTGAATAAAGTGTTCAAACAGACATCAAACCATGTAATACAGTGGTAGGCTTAAATCTTCAAAACACAGTCCACAAAATCTTTAGTGGGATTCTAACACTAGAATTATTCTAGTAACCCATAAATAAAAAGACCAAAGCAACATTATTAGAGGCTACAAAGAGTTGCTGTGACCTCGATAAGGGTTCGATTCATCTGACAGCTTTGGATTGACACCAACCTTCTAATAAACACACAGTATGGCAACATTTGTTTCTTTCGCTCGCTTTCTTATGCCTTATTCATTGTAGCCTCATTTCAACCATATGCCATTGTAGATATTATTTAATGGTTGTTGCCATCTTTTATCATAAAATTTGTTTATTTCTTGATTGCACCTTGTTATTTTTTTTTCTCTATGTTCTCTATGTTAAGTCTTCTTGCACTCTTCTTGTCTTACTGTATTGCCAATTATGGCCAAAATAAAAGCTACAGTAAATGCTAGGAGACAATTCAGCAAAAAAAAAAAAAAAAAAAAGAGAAAATGTGCTTGGCATCAAACAGAAATTTGTAACCTATGTGTTTCACAGTTAATGAAACTGCAAGGAGGGCCCACATCATTCATACTAGACTAGCAGGAGAGCTTACTGCAGACAGAAATGGGAAAATGTGGCTTGTTGACTTTTACTTGGAGAATCAAATATTTTCTTTGATGAAGCTTACATTCCGTTTCCTTCAGGCTACTGCAAAAGCCTAAACCTGTCCTGATTTCTCAGACTTAGAAGCAAGAGCAAAACTCACTGAAAATGCAATTTTTGCCTGATAAAACTTTAAAACCTAATGGACAGGAACCAGAGACAAGTGATTTCAATATTTCAGATGTATGGACCAAAATAAGATTTAAAGGGATGGCAAACTAAAATATGTAATTTTTCAATGAAATGGTTTTTACTGTCATCACTGGGTGTAGAAAACTGAGAATCTGAAGTCCTTTCTGTGCGGAGAGAGGCCTGTCGTTTGATTTCTCTGGAAACAATTGGGCAGGTGGGGGATTAAAACTTTCACATGTAAGACTAGGAGCTATCCAATCAAAACACAACCTCAATTTTAATCACCCTGCTCCTGTTTGATTGACCCCTCAACTGCACCAGTTATCTTGTTGCAGTTTTATAGTGTAATTTTTTTTACTAATGTATATAGCCTAATAAAGGAAATGATAATTCTCCATCCATATCAATGGCTACCTATCTGCACAAGCCAGTAGATTATGGGAAACAGACAGCATGATGGTAAGCATAAATATTCGTGTCTATCTGCAAGCAGGCTTTTTCCTCCTTTTCTTGGAGAGAGTTATCTAAGTTCAGCTGTGAGCAGGCATTTCTCTCCCTTCTTGGACACAGTAATGTAAACTCAGCTGCTATGTGGTACTATGAACATTTTTGTTATCAAATCATTTGTTTCTAGGGGATTGGAAACACAGTATTGAATTCACAATTGTTGGCTTTTTGATTGGCTGGAAGATCCACCAATCAGAGGGCTCCTGGGCAGAACAAAGGTTGCTATTAGGGAGGTAACGTTAGTCTTACATACACTTTTGTTCTTCATAAAGCATAATGCAATGATCCAATGCAATCCAATCATACACTACTTTATCAAACAAATTCTTCTCTACTTGATGAGCAATAGAAATATTTAAAACAAGCATTATAATGGAATTGTTTTCAATCCACTGATCCTAATAAATTGTGTTTTTCTTTGTTATATTGTATAACTAAATCTAATTCTGCAGCTAATATTAGCTAGGTTTAGCTAATTTAATCATTCCAAGGCAGACAGAAACTAATTTACCTACATTTTCACTTCTGTGTGTCCATTGGTTTGGTTCTTATGGGTAGCATTTTGTGTTAGCTTTGCATAAAGACTTGAAGTCTATAGGAGTCATTAGCCTCGCTCCATCAAAGTGAAAAAATAAATCTTCCAGCATCTCCAAAACTGTCTTACATACGCAGTGTATCAAGTGTATTACACAGTAATGAAATACATGTCTTGGATTTTTTTTTTTTTAAACAGAGTAAAGTAAAGAAACATTTGGAGCTGCTCTAAGGTTGTTTTTTTTTTCACTTTCTTCCACTTTGTTCACTTTCACTTTTGCTAATGACTCCTATGCTAAGGTAAAACAAAATTCTACCCATAGGAACTGAGTGGACGTACAGAGGTGAACATGGTATCTTGTCTCACTAGGGGTAGGTCGGAAAAAGGGTATTTTGCCCAAAATGTTGCAGTATTAGGATTCCTTGATAGCAACTGTGTCATTTAGAGAGTTTCCATTTGTTGCTCTCTGTGACCATATAGACTTACCAACAATCAGTGCTGTCATATTTCTGGTTCCACAAAGCCACTTCACTTCCTCAAGAATCACTACCTCCATTCCAGTACACTATTCAATCAGTTGAGGCTCCAAGGAATGGCAGGCAAGGCTGAAGGAGGTGGCCAGAGTTGTGGATATTCCTGTCAGGCAGTCTCTCAAAGTACTTGGTTTTTGCCACAGTGTCATCGGTAGAATCATACATTTTTAAGATGTGAATGGGCTTTGGTCGTGCCCAGGTTTTACAATCTTCTCTGAGATTTGTTTCCTTTTTATTTCAGCAAATCTTGAGGCTGTTATTTTCTCCTCTCCCATGGTGCTTTGTGCCAGTGTTTCCTTCTGTATCTGCTGCACCTCCTCAAGAGTGAATGTGATGCAGACTGATTCTGTATTGATTAATTCAAAACATACCTCGTAAAATCTATATTTTATGTTCACAGAGAAGTTACAGAGAAGATGCCACTCTTGCAGAGACATGTAGGCCAAGACAGCAACATCACCTTGGAGACTGATCTAAGTCTATACAAGGAACTGAAACTCAAAATGAAGTGAGGTGGTCGCTGAAAGTAAAGTACCCAGATGCTTAGAGTATTGTACGGGTTTTATGTATGGACAGTACAATGATCTATGCCAATTGCCACAGTAATGCAAATGTTCCTCTGATGCACTCAGGGGCAAATGGCTACATAAGTGCAATGGAATGTAAACCTTTTTTTTTTGTCTATATGAAGCTTTGCAATAATTTGGATCAGAAAGAACTTGCCTTCAAGTTCAATATTGACACTCCTAGTACTGGCATAAATCACACAGTATGGACAGATTATGCGTGCAACAAGCATAATTCTTCAGCAATATGGGTACATAGGCATATCACTGCAAACATATCAAATAAAAACAGCAAAAATTCCCCTAGATTTCCAATACTTGACCATCGGGAAGCGCAGGAATATTCCCTGTAGGCCGGCCTGTCTGAATCTGAAGCTAGTCAGTTGTTTGCATTTTTTTAACCACTGACATTCGACTTCATTTATTTTATGGTCCCGCCACTCTGACATTGTTTACAGTTGTTCAGCAGTAAAGTTTAAACATGACAAACATGTTATAGCTGTGTGGTTATCAAAATTACACTGAGAAATTATTCGTATTTGACTTTCATGACGATAACATTTGGAGCAGATTTGCTCATTTGCCCTGTGGTCAACACATCTTCCAATCCATATGACCACATAAGTCGATAGCTGCTCCCCTCTCATAGGACTCAGAATATCACCCACTTGGTCAAGTTTAGGAGAAGGTTAAGATTAGGTTAGATGGTTAGGGTAAGGTTACGGTAAGGACCTTCATCATCTTGGTCACAACAATAAACACAAATGAACAAAGCGAAAATGAAACCTAAACAAGTGGAAACAAACAGTGATCTCGCTTCACTCGGAATCGAACACAGGTGTCCCACATGAAAGTCCTGGGTTTTGTCAACCCATCCACCGCCACAGCCTCCCCCCCTACATGGACTTTCTCAGTTTTTCTACTAAGTCACTTTCTGCCGGTAGGGACACTAATGTAGGAAACACTCCTGTGGGTCATATTACAGGGTAGGAACTAATGACGTGTGGGGTTGTTCTTTGTAGGAAGATGCTCTGCTGTGTGATAATTGTGTAAAGCTTGTACAGGATAGTGGGGTCAATTTAAATACAAATACACATTTCATTTCAAGAACATTTGAGGTTCAGTTGTTTTTAACTTAATCTTAACTGGTTAAGGGTTAGCTGGGTCAACTGGAACTGGTTAGCTCTGCAGCAATGTTAAAAGGGAGTGTGGTGAGTCAACCACTGTGACTGAGCTTACTCAGTCATCAATGTGACCCAGTGGGCTGACTGTCAGTCAACTTTCAAAATGAGTTGGATAGAGTGGATATTTTTCACTGAACTATATGTCAGGGTTTTAGGATTAGACTTTGTTCATACAGAAAATATGGACAAAAGGAATGTTATGTGTCATAATGTACTTTTGAAAGGCAGAGATCATAAACAGAAAGGCAGATTTTAGGCTGGTAATTCTAGTTTTCGTGTCTTTTTTTCATAGATGCTGGCTTGGAGTGCCATTCACACGTGTATCGAAATGAATTTGACCATGTATTTTGGTGCACATTTAGGATTATGGCTGACTCATTACGCATGTAGACAACCTTGAGGTGTGTGTAATCATTTACAAACTTAATCCCCCACACCCACAAGTAACACTGCACTGGATACTGACAAGTCTATGGTCTGGATTCCACTCTGCACTTACATTGGGCTACCTTGTTGTGATGAAAAGCTGATGATATTTTGAAAAATTAGCTACAGCGTAGTGCTTGACCCTCCACTTAAAGGCAGTGATTTTGGAGCAACATCGGCTTTTATGAAATAGATTTTATAAAAAATATATACAAAATATGTTGGTCCCTCAGTGGTGGACTCATTTACAGCTTCACAGGACTCCTCATTTAGATGATTTTCCTTGGCAAGCAGATCCAGCATTTCTACTTTCTACACAAAAAGATCATTCATTTTCAAACTGTACATGAAAACCCTTCATTGACACACATTGCTGTGGAGTTAAACGTTTTTATCTTGACTCAGAAATCTCTGTGTAGGGACATAGTTATTTTTATTTATTTATTTATTTATTTTTAATCAGCAAATCCATTACTTTTTTTTTTAAATAAAATAAAACAAGTGTACTCTTTCTTGCAGTAAAACATCAAAACAACAAAAGATTGCTTACCATTTGATTGTCTTGCATGACATTGTCCACTACTATCTCTTCATGGAGGTTCTCTGAAGGGATGATTCTGACCCACAGCCCTACTGGGCTCACAAGCTTCTTTCTTTCACATTCTTCAGACAGTCATTCTTGGTGACCCTGTAGGCTACATTTCACTGTCAAAATGCACATTTCCTGGCATGATGGGCACCTGAGGACATTTAAACTGGACACTATTGGGCATGTGATTCTTGTAGGGCAATCGAACCTTACTGATGTCTACCCATCGACTGTGAAATTGGAATTAAATTTTTTCCCTTGACATCACAGTTGATTGTTTTTTTTTGTAGAAATTCACAAGACACCCCTAGAGCTTTTGGAGAGGTATTATAGTTTTGTTACATTGTTGTTAGCTTGATATTCACACTGAATGACCATTTGTTTCCACTCTATTATATAGTCTAAATTTGCCCCCGTTGTAGAAGGATTTGAATGCCACTAACCAATCATTAGCATCCAGTGAGATAATAATGGTGTGTTTTCAGTCAACATGGTAGCTGCGTTTATCAGTTTACAATACTTAGCAATGCTAAGTGCACAACATCGCTCCGCTTTGAGTGTTTTCATTGTAATTTATTTAAAACCGCATCAGTAGCAGCGTCTATAACTTTATCATCCAATTTCTGGTGTTAGCCAGTGTTAGCTAATATACTTTGAGCCCTCTGGCTCTGGCACAGCTTGATTGAATCAACGTTTGTAATCCTCTACAACAGCTGTCAGTTTTTCAACCAAGAAATTACAGTTGGATTGGACAACACCCGGCCCACTGAATCACTCACAACTTTTTAAAGTGAACATATGATTCACGGGTCTGGATCAAGGCTATCATTTTGTAGAGCTTTCTTCTTTCTCATCAGTTGTCTGCAGGAAAATTAATGGATTTTTCCTAATTCCTTCAAATTTATTTACGACATTTGGGCTGAAATGTTTGAACCCAAAAAGTAATGAAGATAGGCCCTTTCAACACACCAGTACTCATGCTACTGTGACACGTGTTTAAATTGCTGTGATTGAACAATTATTGTATGACAGTTATAACAGTCCATTTTATACTTTTTAGCATTTCTTGTATATTTCCGTATTTACTCTTCTGGCTGCCAGTCTTCTCCCATGTTCACGTCATTATTGGAAGAAGAATGGAATTTGGTTGGTTCAACATGAAAGTGCTTATGCATTTAACTCATTGAACATAACCACATCTAAAAATCTTACATTTGCAAATTTGATATCAACAATAGATTAACGACAACAGATATTCCATGTCTTCTATATGTGCAGTTAATTGTATTAGTGACAATATATCTAATCAAAAATAATCAAAAATTTTCAATACCTTTGACTGCTGACTTTTGTAGATTTGCTCTTATTTTTACTGCTTGTGTTGACACAGTTCCAAAATTCATGAAACCAGGTGTAAGGTATCAGGTCGTGACTGTAATTACTACAATAAGAAAAAAATTTCACAGTGGACAATCCATAGCAATGGTAAATCTGATGATGTGAACAAGGCATCAGAGTACCTCAACTTTATATTTGCCAACTATATCTTGTTAAAATGATGTAATATATCAATGTATTCAAATGTCAGGGTAATTACAAAAATTTAGATGTAGGCAGGTCACACTGCACTGTGAGAGTTTATGCATTTTTAGGCTGTTTTTTGATAGGTGCTTTTTTAGCGTTACTTTGCATTTCGAGATAGAGATCGAGATAGAGATAACTTTATTCATCCCTGCAGGGAAATTCTTTTGTTACAGCAGTTCACATAGCCCACATGACAAAAACGGACATAACTTACAAAGAACACAGTGGTGTGTTGGCTA
>OMLF01051344.1:0-22611 GCA_900302615.1 Holocentrus rufus
CCTTTATTTTATTTTATTTTTTTACTAGGACAGAGAAGACTCAGGGCTTTGCTCCAAATCTGCCCCCAGAGTATAAAACGTCTGCAATGTGACATCAGGATGAACTCAAGTGCATTTTTCATCCATTTTACACATCCAGAAAAGCTCGCTGTCATTTGGTGCTGATGCATATGATGCCGTCGAATGCAACAGCCGCAGCTGGTTTTACGAGGCCGCCTCACATCAAGCCTCGTGCGCAAATGTGTGAACTCCAGCTGGTAATTTATGATATGGACATCAGGGCTCAATGGACAACAACATCTTTCGCCTCAGCATCACAGTTTTGCTTATTCACAAAGAAGTGTGACAGCATGTGAGCATCGTGCTGATGTGTCACCGAGAAAGAATGGCACACCCACCAACACACACACACACATTGGACAAAAAAAAAAAAAAAGTGAAAAAAAAAAAATTCAAATTGGCTTTAATTTCTCCTAGAAATTTTTATCTGATTCAGAGTCTCAGCAGTGGTGAACTGCCACCATCCCTCCAGAGTTTTTACAAATATTGGACAGTTCTTCAGCTGATTACAACACGAGTGGATTGTTCTTTTCGTTATTTATTGTGATGTAGCAAAAATAAATAATCGCATTTTACATTTGTGAAACGTCTCAGATTCTTTCAAAATGTGATTGGGGCATGTTCACATGAAGGCAGACTGTGAAATCATGTGTTTGCCATTTATATAAAGTGACATTTAAACCGGCGCAAACAGGCTGATGGATCGTTACATCATTTAAGTAGATCTGCTGCATAGTTCGCTATGTAAGTGTGTGAACTGTCAACTATTTTTGAGCAGGTTTGGGCTGAGAATGTGTGTGTGTGTGCTTGTGTGTGTGTGTGTGTGTGTGTGTGTGTGTGTGTGTGTGTGTGTGAAGTATTGACTTTAGGCTGATCCAGGACTCTCAGGTTCTCATTAGGAAGCCACATGACTAAGTGGATGACTCTTTCCCTGAGGGATTAGATTTGGTTGTCTGATTTTGGCTCAGGCCACCTAGACTACAACACCACCAGCCTGTCTGTCTATCTATCCATCTATCTGTCTGTTTGTCTATCTATCTGTCCGCCTGTCTGCTTGTCTGTCTGTCTTCTGTGTTTTAACTCTTTCTTTAACTCCCATTCATTCAACTGTAACTGTTCATTACTTGGATAATAAGGCTAACATATTGTGTACTCTGTAGTTATCGCTCTCTGCCAGAGAACCACCTACAGAAACACCCACGTGTTCTCTTAGAGAGAGACACTGAGAAGAAAATGAGTGGGTGAGTGAGAGTGGAGAGATGAGAGAGAGAGAGAGAGAGAGAGAGAGAGAGAGAGAGAGAGAGAGAGAGAGAGAGAGGAGAAAGGCATCAGGGAGGGAGAGAAGAAAATGAGTTGCACAGAGTGAGAGAGATGACAGAGATAAAAGAGAGAGAGAGAGAGAGAGGGAGAAAGTATGACAAGTTCTTATAATCGCATTCATAATTCAGCAGCAATACTTCAAATGCTCACACCAGCAAAACGGTGCAGACAGCCAGGCAACAGCACAACGCAGATAAAAAAATAAAAAAAAATACCAGAAACATACAAATATTCATACGCGAGTCACATTTCACATGCTTCCACTGCAAAGGAGGCTGACTGCCTTTGAAAGATTTTTTCCAGTCATATGTCCGAGGCACAATCACAAATTACAGCAGATAATTCTCTATTAGATCAGAGTGCAGCTTAATAACATGGAGACCAACAGAGTCCCTTGGCAAGTTACATAATTCAGCTACAAGAACTCAGATGATTTCAGTCTGCAGCCCTGATTGGATTAAATCTATTTCCCCCTCTATCTCTCATCAAGGAGAATTGCTCTTGTGGTGCCATCTGTTGTCCGATTTGTCATAGTGCAGGCATTTCTTCAGCCCTTAAACTTTGATTTCCCCTTAAAATTTCCCCTTAAGTAGCTTCAAAGTTAGATTTTTCTCCCCATATTGTATGACAAAGTCTCATACATATTATGCATCTCACTCGTGCTTCATCACACTTATATTGAGGGAAATATCCAAACCCAAGATGTTATTGTTTTATGACTGCAGCATTACATCAAATAGAAAATATCTACATGTCTGGTGTGTCATTTTATACATATTTCCCTGTGAGTCCCCAGGACATATTTGGTATCTATGGAAACCTTGGGATCTCGGCTAGAATCTAAAATAAAGTTCTGTTGGTTTGAACAAAGTTTGGCCTCATAGCATGCATTTGTAATCATGAGCCCTCCGACGGGACTGTTTAGAATGGATCGTTTGGAGAATCCACAGATAAAGCCACTGATTGTTTGGAAATCGTCCGCTCATTTTCTTTTCCATTTGTATTCATTCGTTAACAGCTCCGTGCTTTTGAATTAAACCGGCCCACCTGTCTCTGTGACCTTACCAGGAGACGAATCAATCGAGTCTAATTGGGCTTGCCTCGAATCGTGCATTTTCCCAGGATGGGAACAAGTCTCATTCCTAGAGATTTACCACGCAGACACACACACATAGACACAAACACGTCTGCACAAACAGAGACTCATATGCATGGAAATAGGTGTGCAGTCATTTGAGGCTGACTGGATTTAAAACTTACTTACAGAGCGTGAACAGCCAAATGACCTTCTGTCTAAGGGGTGGCTTTCTCACCTTTAAGCCCTGGGACCTTAGAGCCCCGCAGTTCCCACTCACTTGTGCCAAAATCTATTAGGCTATGCTGGCTTTCTTGACCTTTACCCCCTCGATCTTCTCTCGGTTCTCGATTCATGCCGTTAAATGCCAAAGAAGAAGACCCAACTGTGCCCAAGTTTCAGTTATTAGTGATTTGTTTTTTTAATCACCAAGAGACTATTAAGAGTATTTTGCCCACTTGAAAGAGAAATTTGAGCCGACAGAACGCTCTTTGCAAATTAAAACCGCCACCCAAATAGACGTGCACACTAATCATGTATATCTTGTGAAGCTCCTAGTGACCAAAATATAATTTAGCCGAAAGAGAGAGAGAGAGAGAGAGAGGGAGAACAGAGCGAGGCAGAGACGAGATCAAACAGGGAGAGAGGAGAGAGAGCGAGGAAACAGAGAGCTGTAATGAAAAAGTAAATATAAAGTGACAGAGGGGCACATAAGTGGGAGAGAGTGGCTGAGATTAAAGAGAGAAAAAGATGACAGACTAAGTGCTGTGCAAAATCTGTAATGAGTCTCTCCAGGTAGCCCTCTGTTTGCCGTGACAGATGGGTCCTCTGAAGACCTTCTGAGCTCGGCTATTCATCACCCACACATCACTGACAGCTTTTGTAACTTGTTAACCTTACTGATGCTTTTCCTATAATGGCGCATTACATAAACAGCCGTCTCCTTAAGCAAAGGATTATGAAAATCGTGTTTTAGGGCACATTATAGTTTTGCCTTCTGTTCTGTCATCGCTGGGATTTGCTTGTCAATTTGGTTGTTTACCATTTTGACATCGCCATTGAAAGATAGGGTCGTTGGCGTTTATGGAAAATGAAAGAACATAATGGAAGAGCTGTTTGTGGGGTGCACTATACACTTCAGTACAAGTCTTCATATGCACCCCCTGAGATTAATGCCCTGCTAGCAGTAGCCTCAATAGACCACTAGAGGGCATTAACCATCAGCTTTACTGTACATTCCTCTGGCTGCATGCACAATGTATAGTTGGCTTGATGAATTTAAATAAATAAATAAATAAAAAAACTCTCCACACCTACCTCCAATTTTCTGCATTTGGTCATACTGTTCACTTATTTTTATATGTACTGGATTAGAATTAAGATTTTACACAAATAACCTTTTGAGACAAGCTGTATTGCCTTGGACATCACATACATAAGTGAAAAATAATCTTTATACATATATGTGATAAGAAAAAAAAATCAGTATCGTACAAGCAATTTAATAAACAATGAGACATGAGACAAACCGTTTTCTTTCATGATTATGAACAGTTCATTTGTACAGGCAGGGGTTAAAGGTAGGTTTTCTGAGAGTCAAAGATTTACTATGAACAGAAAGGAATTGGGTCACGGTCATAGGTCAAAGACAATCTGTGGCAAGCCGCAGATAACAGAACAATCGACAGTATACACACAACATATAGGTATAAAACATCAGGAATTGTGCTGCTGACAAAAAATTTACACAACGCATGCATGTGGCACCATAGAAGTTCCACTTTTAATTATAAGTTCATCCATCATTTAATTAATGCTGCACTATATTCATCACCCTTGACAGTGATTCAAATCAATAATAATATCCTTTCAATCAGCAACCAGTTGCCTGAGAGACACGATAATGTGCGTATTTTGTTATAAAGTGGACCAACCATCATTTGAGGAGACTCCATTGCCTGCCACAGTGCAGGATAAATGCACCAGGTGGAACTTCTATGATGATGTCATGACACAGCTGGAGGCTCCTGACCACCTATAAAAGCACATTTTACCTGTGAATGAAAGCCTTGAAAAGACGCCGTCTCTTTGGAGAGCAATTCTTCATTTAAAACATATTGTTAAGACAAATTGTGAGGTCTGTACTGGTGTGTGAAAACAAGGATCCCAGAGGCGGGTCCAGCCTGAAATAGCTGCGTCACTGTGGTCAGCTGAGGATAGTAAACCACAATGACAACCTGGAATATGAGAGCCAGAAATACGACCAGAAGGTAAACATGGCAAACAATGTCAAGTCTGTTTGTTTAGTTGTCTGGTCTGCTGCTAAATGCCATGGTTTGTTCCACTGCAAAAAGTGAGGACAGAATAAACACTGTCTGCAAGAGGTAATTGTATATTGCATTTTTGTGTTGCAACCTGAGAATATGACTGTATAAAACCTTATCAAAATGTTGTTTATTTAACAAAAAAGAAAAAAAAAAGCCAATATTAGATAAGGATGACTTTTTGGCATCCTGAACCACCAGCCGGTGAAGTTTCACCAGAAACAGACCAGTGTTTTTAAATTGTGACAGTCTCAAAGTTTCAAAGTTGCACCTTGACTGCACCGATTAGTTGGCATTTAGCTTTCCCAGTTAAATGTTAAACAAACTGTGCTAAGTCATCTGCAAAGGTCAAAAGAAAAGCTACAGGAGGTCATAAAAGACTTGTGATTAGAGTGAAAGTGAATGGCTTGGAAAGCACGGCATGTTGTGTTTTTTTGACCTCACAAAATAAGCCTTAAGTTTTGAATAAAACCTGTTGCATAAAGTAACTGAAAAAGGCGAGTGCTGTCTTCTCAGTATGAATACAAAATCATGTTAGGGTTAAGGTTAGGTAGGTTAGGACCAGATCAAAGCATGCAAGCCTGCACCAGCACTGCTTTGCGAAGCGTCCTCCACTCTCAGTCCACAGTTCACAGTGACGTTTTGTTTTAATAATCAGTTTGACATCATAACTTCAGCCTCCACTATCTTATAGCTTTTGTGTAAGACATCTGAGCGTTGTATCTAAGGGGCCTGCCCATCACCTGAGTGTTGACCATCCCTTGTGACGGCGTCCCTGCTGGCGCTGGATGACGGCCCTCGAGATGCTTTATAAGAATCGAGGCCAGAGGAGGAGGCCTGGGGGTGGAGTGGCACCCCAGGCTGCAACAGGAGTGAGTCTATGTGGGGAAAGAAAGAGGAGAGGGGGCACTCTGGAGAGGTGTATTTGGCTAACACCTGGAGCTGCTCTGGTTGCAGGTTGGCCTCACTGCAGACCCTCTGGCATAAGGCAGAGACACTGTGACAAGCTTTTGACTTCAGCTGGCTCAGCTGGCTCTTCTCTGCCATCAGTTTCTCCCTCTCTGTCTTCTGTGATGATACATGCATAATACACACACACTGATTAATAGGCTGGTGAAACAAAAAAAGTAATTTTATTGACATCGACAAGTTTAAAAACTAGGTTCTCACCAGCTTGTGGATTTCACACTGCAGGTTGTAAATGCAGTCCAGTTTCCTCTTGCGGCAGCGCTGGGCTGCGATGCGGTTCTTGCTGCGCCGTCTCATGTCGTGGACAAAATCTAGCTGTTCGCGCGTCAGACTCTCCTGCTTCAACAGCTGCTGGAAATCATTCCTGCTCAGATCTACAACCCAGTCCACCGAGAACGGCAGCTTTACCTGGGGATATTAATTAAAGGAAACACAGGTTACACAGAATCAATTCCACATCAAGGATAAGCCATTTCAAAGGTAGTGCCTGCCAATAAACAGTGTTAGTTCTCTACAGGGAGATGACAAGGTGTACTTTGTTTACATTTTTGCATATTTTGTATTTTTATATTGTGTTTTTAGTTTTTTTTGTCCATCACAGATAATCGAAATTAGAGAAACTGTATTACTAGTTGTTATAAAATTGGTTACAACTTGAACTAGGGAAAGGGGAGAAAAAATGACCGGGAGAGGGGGAAAAATAAGCTGCCAGCACTTCCTCCCCCGTCCTCGTCAAAATTTGTTGGGGTGATCTGTCCAAAAAACTGAAGTAGACTAGTACTTCTTACTAAAATATACTAAAATATTATCAAAAAGAGGGAATTAGAAAAAAAGCATACCTCAAATAAAAGCCTGCCTCCTATTAAAGACCAAAACCCTCTGGAATTGAGCTAAATAAATGCCCTGGCCACTTTTAGAGGAAATATATTATGGCTGCCAGGGGAAAGAAGCCCATACATATAAGTATATCTTCGCAAATAACCATGCAAAATTGTAAAATCCAGTGGAATGTTTCATGTGTAGAAGCAATGAAATATGTGGTTGGTTCTTTATGACAAGCGTTTCACACAAATCGCTATTCACAGTGTCAACAGAACCTTGTTTAAACGGCGATTTGTAAACACCCCTTGAGGATGTAATAGGAAACTGCTCATGCTGATTCATTTTAAATGAGCAACGGACAATAGGGAAACTCCAACATGAGGCCGACCAATGGTGCAACAGTCAGTCCATCATGGACAGACATTTGCATTATGTAGGGCTGGCTCTGCTGTTCTGCAGTCGAGACAAAAATAGTATCAACACACATCTTTCCAAGATTACTAGTTAATATGTAGCCTGGATGAAGTTTATGATAACTCAAAATTACTGTTTACATCTATTTAGACTCCAAGACACATTACTGCACATAGGGGTGAGAAATTGATTGTAAGATATAATTTAGTCAGCAAAGGTTCACCATGGAGCCTGCTGTACATGTAAATAAATAAGAAACAAAGCCAAGCAAAACGTGTAACAAAAAGACATGTAGTTTAGATTAGGTTTGACTTAATTATAACTGAAAATGAGGAGTTACCTTTAAAAATCAGAGGTCAAATATGTTGCTACTGTGTGACAGGAAATCTGCAGCATATTGGTCCAGTATGTATCTTTTAGTGTTTTATCTAGGTTAAACAAAAGCAGTGTTGTTGTTTGTTCCTCTCTGAAATGACCTCAGTGTTATCAGCACACCCACTGCAGTGTGCCTGCCCTCAGCTGAGTCCAATATGGACAATATGGACCGTGACACGACAGATTCCCCAACACCTTTTGTTTGTTCCAAATACAGTCACTGCGATTAGGCTGAGCCGTCAAGTTCATTCAAGTTGGACTCTGAACTAATTGGTCAGACCCATGCTTATGAGTGCATGCACACACACACACACACATACACACACACACCAGTTTCACTGAGTGAATAATTAACTTAGCACCATAGCAATTCCGGTCTTTGTTGAATGAATACAAAACCTCATTTGTTGTTGGTACTATGTACTTCAAACTCTTATCTAAAACAAATCTAAGAAAGAAATGAACAATTAGGGTGAACTACTAAAGCCTTCCTGACAGAACCTAATTTCAGATCAACTTGAACTTAAGAGTGGGGGGGCAGCGGAACAGAAATTACCAGATTTAAAGGACCATACCGCCAAATTGTAACATCTCATCAACAATTGTGATCACATCTATCCATCACAAATATTGGTGGCACGAATGTGTAGAGAATATGTTTTGGTAGAAAAACTGTCATAGATTCGACTGATGTTCATGTTCAGAAAATGTGACAAACTGCTCTGTGAAACTTAAGAGTTCCTTCACACAGGTAATTCCATCTAGTGAATAGCTGGCAGTCACTTATATTCACTGAAATTACCATAAAGCTATTAAAATTTGCACTATTTTTCAATTCAAATTCTGCTGTTCAGCTTTGTTCTGATTGGCAGAATGCAAGTATAGTGGAGGTCAGCGATTGGCTGAAAGTTGCACCATGTAGCAAGGCATTGTGTGGCATTATCTTGCAATATGGAAGAAAATGTGTTTCTAACTTTAAGGCTACTTAAGGGGGAATATAAGGTGAAATCTGAGTTCAAAGGGTTAAGTGGAACAGAGCAGATCTATACAGCCTTAGGAGATTTGCTCAACAGTTTCTTGACTGACTCATGATCCTCACCTGTCTAGCCCTCTCTGTCGTGTAGGACTCGCTCAGGTCTCCCTCTGTCTCTGTCTCTGAGTCTCCATCCTCCCCTGAGTTGAGCGAAGACATGGCAGGGCTCTTCCCGTACTGGGACACCCCCTCACACCCAGGCAGCTTCGCCTCCCTGGACCCCCTCCACGCACTCTTGCTTTGGTCAAAATTGTGGAGGAAGGGACAGCTGGGTGACGTGGAGCTGAGGTTGACGTGAAGCTTCACCCAGTCTAAGGACGGGCTCTGGGATCGATTGGTCCCCGAATCGGAAGCAGAACTTGTGTCCGGGTCCTGGGACATAGGCGACGGCGAGGACCTGTCCGAACCCAGCCGCTTCGCCAGATGCCCGGCCACCTCTTTTTCAACACTGCTCCTCTCTTTGCCGCATGTCTCTCTTTCTCCATTCTCCATGCTTCCTCCACATCTTCCTCTTTCTTGCCAGCCCAGGTCCATCTCAGCATCTTCCGGCTTCCTCTCACCTCCAACCTCTTCCTCTTCCTTTTGATGAATAGATGTTGGCTCTACCACACCAGAGTCCCTTGGTTTTTTGCCCTCTGTAATGTCCATAACAAACTTCTTTTGACTCATTGACTCAGTGACTGCGGAACCCTTACCGAAGACCTTTAGGGGGCAATGGTACAATATTAACCCCGATGACCTTTCACCCAATGCTGCGCTTGGCTCTAAAGAGACTCCTTTGACACTGGATCTGTCCGTGAGTGGAGCCATGGCACAAGAAGAGCTGACTCTAGTGATATGATTCATCTCTTCCTCTATCTTCACACAATCTGTCTCTCTTCCCTTCTCAACCCTTCCCCCCTCCCTTTCATCTGTGTTTCTCTTTATCTTATCAGCCTCTCCTCTGCCCACATCTCTCTCTATTTTCACAGCATTTGATTCTGTGTTAAATGGCTCATCAGCTTCACCCTGCCTGTCTGGACATGACAGACTTTGTCCAGGGGACTCGACTTCAGTTTCATTCTTACAGTTCCCACTGCTGAAACATGGCAGGCATGACAGAGCGCAGGCATCCTCGGTCACTGATGCTGGGTGGTCCAAGCTTTTCTCCATACTGCAGGTTTCCTTCCCACATGCCAGCTGGAACTTGCGATACTTTGGACACTGTAGGGAATTGTCATTTGCAACCTCGGACGGTGTGTCAGCCACAGGTGGAAGAGTGCTAGTACTGCTTTTACTTCCCGTTTGACTGTTTACCGATTTGCTATTGAGCCAAGCCACTTCCTGTTCAGATGGTGAATCAGCAACTGGTTTTGCTTCTTTCTCATTCACCAATATGTCGTCATTATCGGTGCCACAGTCATCCATTGACGGTTGCCTCTTCCATTTTTTCTTGCAACAGGTTTTCCTCTGAAAATTGGCCCTGCTGCTGGAGAGGAACTTGGGAAGGAGGAAATCAAAGCAGGCTTTGTCCAGGTCCCTGAAACCTAGGATGGAAGCTGAGTTTTGTATTTCTAAGACATTCTCTTTACTGAAGAGGAGTTTGGATGTGTAGGCAAATTTCAGCAAGGGTTCAAAGCCGGCAACGGTCACCTGTGGAACAGACACGACAAAGAGTCATGACTCATTTTTATGTTTAATAAAACCACAATCCTACAGACTGGTTTCTCAATGCTCCAACTAATTTTCCTCGCCAAGTCTCTGTTTATGTCTCATCTCATCTTAACAAACTGCATACATTTACAGTTTTAGTCTTTTCCACTGAATAGGAATGGAAGTGAGACTGCCACTCATACATTTTATAATTGGTTTTGTCATATAGTCATGCACAAAATTCGTCCACACACGGAAATAAAACCACTAGAACCGCTCTGGCTATGAACACTTTTGGAAACATAATGCAGGACTGTTATTATTGGCTCAGTAAGCAAAACATTTTACCAAACAATCCAGTGTTTATGCCTTTTGGTGTTTTATTAACACAAAAAGGGGGGAAATGAAAGTATATTTTCTATGAAAAAAATCCTTGTGGAATACAAACTTGTTCCCATCCATACCATATGTTTTAATGTGGCAACCAGCTAAAACCTAAACATGTATTTTGTGTATTTGTTAGCTTGTCATGTGGTTAGCCATATAAGCTTTTTAAAAATGTGGATGTCTCTGAAAAAAAAGGGGGAAAACACTGGGTGCTTTGGTGGGAACTGGATTTAGTGAAACTAACATGGTGGCTATAGAATGATGGAAAAAGTATTAGTAGAAAACAGAAGTGCAGAAAGGGGACTCCACTGGCTTTCTAAGCAATGGTGCAGTTGAAAAGAAGATGACTAAGTAAGTGTCTGATTTAAAAGTCTTTATTAGCGCAACTAAAAGCAAAAGAAATTTCAGTTCCACTCATTTCAACATATGTTATGTATTTGAAACATATAAACACTTTGGACACACTGGATTCTTAGCTCTCCTCTTTTACACTTCAGGAGTGTATGAGGAGCCCTCCCTTTTTGGACTTTTTTTCCAATTTGGACACCTATTGACAGCACTGTAAAATAGTGAGACTCAATGATCTTGTGAGGTTGACAAGCAAAAACACAGACTTGTTGCAGTATAGTTATCCTGCTAGTACAGTCCTACAAAGGCAAACAGTGGTAACTTGTGTATTTGTTGTAAGCAATCACTAGGTTTTAAATCTAATATGAACAAATATGACACACTTTAAATGCCATTAAATGTCATATAGTCAACTTCTGCACCACAAATACTTTGTTGGGGCAGGAGATAAACCATGCACTTTTTCTCACTTCACTTTCACAATTCACAGAGTTAACAGCTGTTTGCCTTTGCAGGGCTTCCCATCTATAGACTATATATAGACTATAGGTAGCATCACGAGGTCGAATCTCACCTCCTCTGGTAGAGTGATGACCGCTCCGTGTTGCGTGTGGGAGGAGATCCTGTGTGTGAAGTACTCACTACAGGAGGCCAGCACCGAGCGGTGGGCCCTGAAACTCTGGCCCTCTACCACCAAAGTAACATCACACAACATGTCCCGCCGCCGCTGGTCATCCAAGCAGCGCAGCACATGACAGGAGTGCACTGTAGACTCAAATGTAAACACAGACGACCGGGGGGCAGACATGGCTAGCAGAGACATCTACATGAACAGATATGAAGCATAGTTAAACATTTTCCATCTACCAGACTATAAAACTAGTCAATAAAACTCAGAGGAGCTCATTAAAATGTACCAACACCCCTACCATGAGACAGGTAAACATTAACATATCAAATATAAAATGTTGTAGAGAAAATCCTCAAAAAAATCCTACCTGACAAAGCTTAATTCATTTGTCCAAGGTTGATTTTCATGGAAAAGCAGTAAAAAGAAAGTCCCAGCTGTTAAGCCAACATGGTTACTGCTGAATGGAATGCTGTCGAGCTAGACTACGTCTCCCAGAAAACCTTATCTCAACCAGTCTACAAACTAAGCTGAGGTTGGCTCAGTCATATGGCCTGTGTGTATGTGTGAGAGAGAGAGAGAAAGAGAGAGAGAGAGAGAGAGAGAGAGAGTGTTGCAACAACTCTGGGTGTAACAGAGCAAGCGCTGACTCATGCACTCCTGCTGATAGAGGATGAGCAAGCAGTTTCCCGTCTGTACAAATCCCACCCTTGGATCTGTCTGTAAACGACAGGCTCTTCCAAGAAATTGCCTTTACAAACTCACCATGGAGACAAATAAACACAATTCAGAAATAGAGATGAAGGCTGGGAACATAAGTCGGAGGTTTAAAGAAAACATCATCTCAAGCTTTATGACTAAACTAGTCTGGTCTCACAAACCCCGGCACAGTATAGTCTGAGAGCAAGTTGTTCAGAAGATAAAACTAATAAAAACTGACCTGTCATGAGGGGAGATAAGCTTTCTGAAAGTTGGCGTTCCTCAGTGAATTGTTCTTGTGGTTGTTGGCTGCATTGTCGTCGGTATCCGAAGAGAACAATCTGCTTTTTTGACTCTCTTCTCTCAGTTTACTTTCATTTGGGTGTGTGGGTGTGTGTGTGTGGGTGTTTGTGCGGGAGAGAGAAACTGTCATGCCCTAATACCACTTCTGGCAAAGACCAGTTGCCAACAGGGCTGTAAAATAAAACCGTCACAACTGAATTTTCTACTCACAGTTAAATTATCATCATTATTATCATTTTTATTCCAATTTATTCTGAAAGCAGTATTGTTTTCAAAATGACTCACAACCATTTTTTTGCTAATTTTTCACGGTGCTTTCAGGTACCACCAACTTTGGTGGGCTAATTCACAAAACTGTGACATGATGACAGTCTCTGAGATTTGTGTCCAAGCTGTCCTTTTCAAAATAAAGGTAAAATGAACAGTCTTTCAGTATTAGCATCTTCTGGCACAGTTTCATAAACATAGGAAAAATACTGTGTGCAAGTTGGCAAGGTAATACACTTTATGTGGCACTTTTTTGGCTGGTCTTGTGTGTTTCAGACTGTGATTTGAGGATATAAATAGCACTCGTTCAAAAATGCAGGTACCAGCCAGTCAAGTAGAGTAAAGTGGAAAAGCACAATAGCACTACTGAACATGAGGAAACGTCACAACATTGCCGGTTACAATATCACATGATTTTTGTCTGCCAGATTAGCAAAGGAGGAAGGGGGAGGCATGCTAGAGCAGAGCCGGCCAATCAGGTGACTGTTTCATAATTCCAGAATGAGCTAATCTACCTTTGGAAAAAAAAAAAAAAAAAAAAAAAAAAAAATCAAGTTCCCTTTTCTGTGTAAGTGGCACATTGTGGTTAGATAGCACACAACAAACATTTCAGCTTCGGCTTAGAGAAATGAAACCACTGGACACATGCTGGTGTTAAAATAAAATCCGTTTTATTAGTAGAAGAGGACAATAAGCCACAGTTTATGATGCTTTACTTCCCCTTCTACAAAGTGGTGGCACGCGTTACATCAAAAAAAAATGTACAACTTTTACAGTGTTGTGTCGCACAAGATACTCTCTGTGAAATAGATAATCACTCTTCTTCTTTCATTGTTCCTCATGAGTGGCTTTAATTCTCTAATGCAGTCCCTGACATTGTGTTGAATGCTCATTTCGTCACGTATCAACTCATTTCCTTTTTGCTATGTGCTGCCACCATAGCAGGAACTTGACGGGAAAGAGTGTGGGGAGGGAGGGGAGAGCGAGGGTGTGAGGGGGTTGCAAAAGGGTTGGAGGAAAAAAAAAAAAAGGAGGGAAAACTCCTCAAAACACTATATTTGGACCACATCGTACCGCCTTTGGCTCCCTCCACAGACCTCAGGTAAAAAGATCTGAGTCTCCACAGGACCTGAGACAAGTATCAGAGAATCTGGTCAGATTCACAGTAGCTGACATTGTACAAAAAAAAAATAAGGCATCGCAGTGGTAACCAGAAAGCTACCGGTTCCTCTTAGACAAGATCACACAACTACACAAACAGCATTCAGGTCACGTGTACACCAAGATAAGTGCCCTTGTGTCCAAACCATTTAGTTTAATAGAATACCAATAGACACTAATCATGGTGTTTTGTCTGTGGTTCATACACATGACTCAGAGACATAAAAAAAACACACCATCTTTGTCTGTAATTAGTTGATTCACAGAGTGTAGTTAACAGCATGAGTGCTACTGAGGCGCTTTCAGATTTGGATTTTCTGGCCCGGTGTCAGCTGGATGTCTGGAGGTCTCAGGTTCTGCGGAGGTCAGAGGTCACGAGGAGTCCTGCCTCATCTGATTGGTCATGCA
The DNA here is from genome assembly GCA_900302615.1 of Holocentrus rufus. Classification (NCBI taxonomy): domain Eukaryota; kingdom Metazoa; phylum Chordata; class Actinopteri; order Holocentriformes; family Holocentridae; genus Holocentrus; species Holocentrus rufus. Next base: position 14,226 of record OMLF01051344.1, read on the forward strand.
GAGCCTCTCCAGCTGCTGAGCGCGCTCAGTGTGGACAGTCACCAAGGTGCGGTTCTCCTCTGTTAGAAGCTGGAACTCCTCCTCCAGACGGGCGATCTCCATGGCAACCTTCTCATCCTCCACCATCTCTGCCAGCAGCTTACGCCTGGGCATCAGGGAGTGAGAGAGAGATTTGCCAAAAAAAAAAAAAAAAAAAAAAAAAAAATCCACTATTACACAATTAATCTCATATCAATATTCATAAAACATTACAGCATTACTGTGCAATCTTTTGTAAATGGAAAAATTTTAGATGACTGCCCATCCTCTGAACCATCATGCTGTATCTCTTTTACTTTTATTCCTGCCCTTGTTTTTATCTTGTTCAGTTAGTATTTTAAATGTGTTTTTATTATGTACATGTAGTTTCAAATGTGTTTATTAATCCTATGTTTTTGATGCCAGCTGCAAAATATGAACTTTCTACCTTGGTAGCTAGACAATAACATTAATAACAATCTAGACAATAAAGTTAAGTGACTGTAGAATCAGTTGCTCACTCTGAACCCACTTAACCCATTTCAGGCTTGCATAAAGCAGGAGTCTTTCCCACAATACACTGGGCTGAGACTACACCCTGAATAGGTTGTAGTCCATCGCAGGGCAACGCAGATATGCACATTCTATAGGCTCGCAGCTACGGGCAATATAGATTCTGCAGTCCACCTGACTTGCATGTTTTTGGAATGTTGAAAACATGCAAACTCCAAGTCCAGGAACCAAACTTTACTCCTTTTTTGCTGTGAGACAACAGCGCTAAACACTGACTCACTGTGCCGCCCACCATGGAGTCAGTAAGCTAAACACTCAAAGACTATTTGTCTTGCTGCATTTTTTTTTTTTTAATTCCAGTTACTGTTCTTGACAGACTGACTTCCTGGTTAGTTCTGGTTAACACAGAAAGAGCTGACCAAGCTTGGCACAGGGTCAGTTCACACTCCCAAGTGGAGGGAGAGCAGACTTTGGACTTTGAAACGCTAGGTAACTATATGTGTACGCACATGGCTATGTGTGTGGCATGCCCTCATGCTTGAGAGTGTGTGAATGTTAGTATTGTGTTACTCCTGCTAAGCCAAGACACATAATAGCAACATAAACATGGAAGGAACGTGGTCTGTACTCCGAAACGAAGGCTGTGTCTGGAGCTTTCATGACATAACTGCTGAGGAGGATGACTACACTGCTGGGGTGGCAACATGATGGTCAACCACTCTTAGAGCCAAGTCATGCTGCTTCACCTTTCACAATAGTTCTTGTGTAATCATGAGTATCGGTAGCAGTAATAGATTCAAACACACAAGGGCCAGTATCAGTGCCCAATAATGACATTTGAAATGAGGGGCGAGTGGGTGTTTTATTTACTCACACAATTGCTACATTTGTGTTTTTTTTCTTGTTGTGATGATGACATTTTTCCACCACAACGCTTTTTCATCTCTACTCTCTTTCTACATGGAATCGGCCCGCTGTGGGAAGTAGCAAACTCGATTTCTGCATTGCATCACCCCACCATCTGTAAGATGTAGATCATTTGTATATGCGTGTCTATCTAAGCGCATGCCTGACTCTGTGTGTGTGTGTGTGTGTGTGTGTTGGAATGTGTGGCAGCGTGAAAAGAGAGAACCAAGTGTTTCTGCCCGCCTGACTCATCATGTTCTTATCTAAACTCAAGGCCGACCTCATCTCATCTGAGAGCCTTGCTGTTCTCTATTTAGGAACTGCAGAGGGGTGTGTGGGGGTGCAGGGGGGCAACAGCAAGGGCCTTGAAAATCCCTCTGCTAAGACTGCCCACAGCTGCTGAGGACACAGGGGACAGTATGCAAACATTGTGTGTGTGTGTATGTGTGTGTGTGTTTGTGCGTGTGTTTGCATTCGCCCGCATACACTGCAGCTTATGTGCAAGCATTTGTGTACATAAAAGCATACATCTCACTCTGCAACACCTGACAAGGATTGCAGGCAGGGTAATGTTTACCCTAGCAGAGTTGCTACTGTGATCCAATGAGCTGCAGAATCAACCAGTGTGCACACAACATCTACATCCATACTCATCCCTGTATACGTCCCACACCACCTAATCCGGACCTTGCTCATCAAGCCGGATCTCGTCTTACTGTAAGAATCCTTTGATGTGCATCCAGTAATATCAAAGTCAAACATTACCAGCAATGTAAACGTCATCTTAAATGAATTGCTTTCAGTAGATCATGTGCTGCACATGCAGGCTATTATCATGTGCCATCTGGTGGACGCTTTTGTCCAGAATGCCTTGCAGTGCAACAAGTGCATACATTTTTAGCATAGGCAGTTGGAGGGGTATAATTAAACCCTCAAACGTGCAGCACTGAGGTCAAAGTGGAATGAAAAATAATTTTTTAACCTTCTAAAGTAATTTTTCATACCATTAACTTGTTCAAAACAAATGCCAAAAAAATCAAAAAAAAAAATTCTTATCTTTGTATGCTTATAGCAAAATCCAATTACTTCCTGGAAAAAAAAGGTTGTGCCTCTCGAGGTTATGTTGTGGTGTACCATGGGCATACAAAACATTTGTAACCAACAACACCATCAGGGATTTTTGAATCCCTGATAGTTTCCCACAATACAAGACCTGAAACTTTACAGGTTTCAAAGTGACGTAAATGGAAACATGGTGCCATGACAGCTCAAGGTTACCCGTAAAGCATTTCACAGTGGCTGCTTCAACAAATCCGCTGAATATGCCATATGGTTCCTTGTATTTATCTTTCCTTTTTTTGCTACAGTCCAACCTGCCTACTTTGATCAGTCTGGCTACGTTACATCCCGCCACAAGATCCTGTTTCAATAGAAATAAACCTAAATACACCATCGGAATGCTGTTTCCTTGTAGCTTTAATGCCTCGCTCTGCCCTCTGAGACTATATAGGGCAACAAGACAAACGATACACTATAGATACATGCTCTCTACTCAAAGATATGACCCTTATGCTTGGTCTTGTGATCGGCAGTCAAACTTGCACAGCAATACTGTGGTGATGCAGGACATAGAGTGTAAAAAAAAAAACATAAATAAGGGCCTCACTTGCGGTCCTCAAGCACAGCAATCTCATGTTTGACCTGGTGAAACTCTCGTGCCATCCTGCAGTGTTCCCTGTACACCTGAACGCTCTCCCTCAGAGACACGCAGGGGGGCACTGGCTGCAGAGAAGAAGGGAGAGAGAGAGAGAGATGCAACAAAACAGAAATACAAGATTAGAAAATAGAAAATTGTAACCTGAGTCACTGAGTCAACCTCTTATAGAATCAGACAACATGATATTTGCCCACCACCACGATGGTCACCATGTCAGATCGGGCGTTCATAGTGACATAAATTCTTGCCGTGTCTTGGCCGAGGAGAGAAACCATACTGTACGTTTGACCTCAGCCAATTAACACGTCATCTTTAGGTTATCATGAAGGAGGGGTGAAGAAATTAACAGTATGAACGGTACACCGCAGGAGTTGTCATACTAGCTGACGAAAGCCAAATAAATTCGGACATAATAAACTTTATATTGGAGTGTCTTAAACTATCCCGGGTGCTAAATCTCAGTTCCATGTCATACTGTGCGGTTTAAAGCCGCCCAACTGCCATTCACAAACGTCATATTCAGGAACAATCAGCCACAAGAAACTTGTATCAAAATTTGTCTGAATTTGTGTAATCTGATCTCTGCATTACTTATCTTGTGACCCCCTCAGGTGAAATGTGATTTGTACTTTTTGTGTCATATGTTTGCCTATCTTCTTTGTATAGCATGTTCCAAAGCAAGCTGTGTCTGTGTCTGATCTAGTGATACTGTAATACACTGACCTCAACCTGCTCCTTATGCAGCCTGATCTCCTGGAATTTCATGAAAAATACATGACGTCTTCAAATGCAAATATGTGCTTCATGCATAAAATACGGGACAGATATGTTATCCTAACAGGAAAAGATTATGTGAAGGAGGAATGAATAAAAAAGTGTGGTGAAAAGTAAAGGTTTGGAAAGCGGTGTGGTGGACAGGTGTAAACATTTGTCCTCAACTTCTCTGACTCAGGTTTAATTCTTAACTCATATGAAGAAGATTTCTACTGTGAGTGAAGCTTTAATTTTTAGCTCATGTTTTTCTAAAAAACTTTCCTGAACCCTAACCAAAGTGTTTCAGGTGCCTAAACTGTTCCATGTGACAAACAGATGAAAATGGCATCTTTGGTTCATGCAAATGTTTCATAGTTCAGTTCATCATAGAGGAATGTAATCTTCAGATCATTTGTGTCCACAACACATAGTCTGGATTTCAGGACTTGGTGCTCATTTCACAAAATCCTATGAGTTAAAGGCTGCCTTATCTGGCCTTTTAGCTCCCACCTTCAACTTATTTGATCTTTAAAGGAAAATTCCATCTATTCACAGATGCTCTTACCCTGTTAAACACCATGTCTGTGATGTTCAGTGCATTCCAGGAGTCATTTTGTGATGAAGTGTCGTAATTTACCTTTTTTTTTTTTTTGTCATGCCCACCTTCCCTCAACCTGCCTCATCTACTTGTAATTCAGCTGGGGATTTTCTGCTTTCCCACAATTACTATTAACAACCCACAGAGAATGTGCCGGAACATGTCGCACTCAGCTGTGGGTTATATGTGTAGGTAGGGAGAGTGATAGCAATAGAGACAGCATTAAAATAGTAGAATGAGAGAGTGAGAGTTTGTAGAGTTCAGAAAAAATGAGAGTCACGTCCCTTGTGGCTGCATTGCATTATGGACGACTGAGTCTACTGTCAGGGGAGAAATTTGCATGTCTGACTCTTCTGTGAAGGATTTCTCCCTGTCTGATCACTGAATGTCTAGAAAACAGGCTTTAGGTTCTGAGGGACTGACACCAAAACATGAGGTTTACTGCTGATGTTTTAGATCGCTGAAAATCTCTTGCTATCAATTCAATTTGATTCCAATAAAAGGCAGGTGGAGTTGTACAATCCACAAAAGTAAAGATGTTTTTTGCACAATACTGCATAACATGCAGTGCAAGATTTCTCATTAGAGTTGTGCATTGTTTGGCATTTCTCCAGTCAGCTGCAAGAATACAAAAAGAAACAAAAGAAAAAGAAATTGGCTCAGGCATGTAAGATACACCACCAACAGCTGTTTTAAGGGTTTGACTTTTCCTCTAAAGGACTATTTCACTCCCCTCCTGTTTACCAGTGCTGTGTCACTTTGCTCCGTCCCCTCCTGTTTTTATCAACACCTCTCCTCTGTACTCTGAAATTCTAGCTTTCTTCTCCTCCTTTGTGCTGCTCCTCGCCCTTCCTTTCTTTCGCCTGCTACATCCCATCTGCTCTCTCAAGGGGATGGTGAGGTGTGTGTGTGTGTGTGTGTGGTGTTGCGTTGCACCTGTAAACGCTGCTCAAGGTCCGGGAAGGTCTGAGAGAGGTCCTCCACATCTTTTACATCTAGCAGCAACAACATCAAGATAAAAACAATTAATACAACTGAACTTTCATTTGTAATAGCAATTTTTTAAATAATTGTTTCTCCAGCAATAATATATCTGATATAAATTTACATAATTCTTTATTAGAATGTCTCAAAATGTAATTCTAAAATATGATTATATAACATAGCCTCGGACACATTACTGCCCTACACACACTATTTGTAGGTTTGCTTTGCAAAAGTTTGTTTTGTCCTATTCCATTTGCATACTAATTTCAATGTCATTTGGCAAATCAGTACATTTGCTTAATACCTTGTCACAGATTAATTATAGCCTAAGTAAGACAGATGAAGTTTGTCTTAATTGTCTTGAGAGGAAAATTTATGGTTGTAGATGAAGCTGCATATTGCTGCTGTATGTCAGCAGAATGTTGTGTCTTTTCTGACTTCAGCCTGAGGCAGACTTCTCAGTTAAAACATTTTTTCGTTGATACTGTTTGCCTTATGCCTTTGATGCATAGCCCAAGTGACTTGCCAACAGGCAGTGGCTTAATGCCTTTCTCCGCCTCATAAAATGGCCACAAGTGAAATAGTATAGGGGCCTCTTATGTGACACCACAACATAGCAACAAAGCACTACACTTATAAATCAGCCATGTCCTCTGACTGAACAGCAGTAATGAGCTGTCAGGCTGAAAGACATGCAGGATAAGAATACGGGGGACCTCTGTGCGAGCGGACAGGCAACATAACGGGCAGGAAGATAGAACGACAAGCAGACAGGCCAGATGTATGGACAGATAAAGAGTGAGACAGACAGGCAGCCAGACAGACAGAAACAGACAGGTTGTCTGCACCAGCCTCTGCCTCGCCAGTAATGTCCCCCTGGAGTTGTGGAACACATGTGGAGAATCCTGGGATGATGCAACCTTCTAAAAGCAGGGGTATTAGTGGGCCAGCCTGAAGCCATGGGGCCAATTATGATGTGGAATAAATACAGTGCTCATGCTCAGGATTGACACAGCGCAGGGTTTAAACTACGCCTGGCATGAAGTCATGAAGGGCCTAGAGGATGATCCCCGGACGGAGCGCAGGTCTCAGTTCCCCTGCTGAGAAACACGAGTTCCAGGAGACAACAACATGATCAGCTGGGGAATATCCAAGCTTTTATTTTGGAAGTGAAGTTCTGATTCAGAGACCAACACTGTGGCTAAAACTGAGAGTAGAAGTAGGCAGATCAGAAGGTACTAGCAGCTACTTACTGTAAAAGCAAGTATTAACCCAAACAGGCATGATAATAAACATGCATTTTAGCAAGTCATTTAAACTCACGTTCAATCTAAAATTAGTGTTTTTCTTGAAATAAGTGAAAAATCTGCCAGTGGGATGATATAATCCCACATCTTTCCAATGCAACTTCACTTTTTAAAGGATCATTTGTGGTAATAAGTATAAATATGTGAAAATAATAGTGTTCACTAGTTTAAAAAATAGGCCAGTGGGATTATCTCACCCCACTGGCATATTTTTTTTTACTTGTTTTGAGAAAAAACAAATTTTTTAAAACTGAATATGAAACTGAAAACCTTAAGATGCAGATTAAACAGAATCCATAAAACCATTATAACCAGGGTTGTATGGCAGGAAGAAAGGAGAAAGGAAGGAAAGGAAGCAATTAAGCAAAGAAGAAAAACAGGGGAAGAGAGAAACAAAGGAGCAACATTGAAAAAAATAAGCAAGGAAGGAAGATGCACGCAGGGAACAGTTCGCTTGTCATCATGATCAACTGCTACACATTTCTGCCTGGCCTGGCTGTGTTCCTCCTTGCTCTTCCTATGGGAAAGACAAGGGAGAGCAGAGATGGGTGGAGTGTAACGGGAAGTGTTAACTGCTTATAAATATAGGCCAGTGTTCTAAAAGCTGAACAGTGAATCAGGCAGCGGGGCAGTGTTAGTATTAGAGGGGAAACCTGACTCTGCCATTGCAAAGCTGCAGCTGCCGTCCCAGGGCCTGGCCCCACTGCAGTAAAACATCCTGACAGACAGCACCTAGCAGCGTAGGTAGGGTAGTCCTCTGAGTGTGTGTGCGTGTGTGTGAGGTCAGAGAGAGAGAGAGAGAGAGAGAGAGGGAGGGAGGGAAGGAAAGGAGGAGAGCGAAAGGAAAAGAGAGAGAGCGAGCGATAAAAATAATAATGTCATGACACCGGTTATGTATATGTATATGTTTGTGTGTGCATCTGTGTGTGGGTGTGGGTGTGTGTGCACACGCGCGCACATACGTGCATACATGTGCAGTTTCGTTTGCAAGTGTGCAGCTGCGCACACCCCGTGCACCCATGTGTGGTTTGTTTTTAATGTGCAGTGTCCTACAGAAATAGAGGGAGCACCTGTCTCTGCTACAACACAGAAGAATGAACGCAGTTAAAGTGATATGGCATGTGTGTGTGTGTGTGTGGGTAGGGTGTGCATGTGTGTGTGTGTGTGTGTTGTGCCAGGTCTGTTTTGGTGGGAAGAATGTGGTGCATGTGTTCTGCACATACTGGAAATGCAGTGAGAGTAGAGCTGCAGTGTTTGTCGGGTGTTAAATGTTCAACTGAGCGATATGGAAGTAAACTGTAACTGTAAGACAGGATTCAGAGAGGCTGGGAGACAGGTGTGTGTGTGTGTGTGTGTGTGTGTGTGTGTGTGGTTGTGTACGTGAGAGTGCATGTATGTATTCGTCTGTGTATGTGCAGTGCATGCATAGGAACATCACTGGATCTGTGTTTGTGTGCGTGTGCGTGTTTGTGTGTGTGTGTTTGTGTGTGTGTGTGTAGGTGTATGTGTTTACCTGATGCGTTGTCAAGGCTGAAGGCAATTCTAACTTCAGATTTATCAGGAGACACTCTTCTGGTTGAGGTGATC
>OMLF01051344.1:25857-39106 GCA_900302615.1 Holocentrus rufus
TCATATATATATATATTTTTATATATATATATATATATATATATATATATATATATTGTTGAGAGCCATGTGTTATGATACATGAACCCAGGTGACTGCTCTGAAAGATCAATACATATGTTCATATATGTGTTATTATTTTATTTCATTTAAAAATAGAGATTCTGAGGTATGTACAAGTAGGGCAATTTAGATAAAATCAAATATAGTCATCTTTAATCTAAATCTTCAATATTGATGACAATATTGTTGGCACTTTTGGTACTTTTATCAGATATTTACACACATTTTCTGAACAACAGTCATTAGATAAGTGGATATAATGAGCAAGTAGGTGGAGGCAAATAATAGAACAGCGACAGTCGAATAAGTTCAGAAAACTGCATCCCTTTACTGCAATGCAGCCTTTAAAACCAGAAAAAAAACTAAATTCTATTATATCATAATAATACTGCATCTAAAATCCCAGATATTATACAGTCTCATATCACAGTATTGATTTAATATCAGTCAATTTATATGTAAGAAATGGAGTTCTTTCTTCTGTAAATCATATTTTTTATTATGCCACTGGCTTTAAATATTATAAAGTAGGTTTGTTTCCATCATGACAATAAAGCCTGTTATCGTAAGACTATTGATCTCAAAGTCTGTATTAAAATTGCTGTTCAGTAAATAGAGGTAGGACAAGAATATAGACATGTGACTCCTGACTTCAAATACATTTTTTTCCCTCCTTTGCTGACCTTTCCTTCAACTGAACTCAATAGTTAAAGGGCACGGAGCTGTCCTCTATTGGCATCTTGAAGATGTCAAGACGAAGCTCTTTGAGTCTCTCTCTCTCTCTCTCTCTCTCTCTCTCTCTCTCTCTCTCTCTCTCTCTCTCTCTCTTTTCATCTCTGCAAGGGGCACGGATCATAATCTTTAACCTTCTTACTGTGTGACTGACACACCGCATACAGACAGATGTCACTATCCCTTTATCTCTTCCCCTTTCTCTCCCCTCCACCGCTCCGCCAAGGTTGAGATCCCTGCATTTCGTGCTGGATGAAGTTCCTCTGGGCGGCTCACCCTTTCCCCGCCTGTGTGATCTGCATGAGGAAATGAACGGAGGTGCGGACAGACAGACGTAGAACGTTCTTCAGGTGAGGTCACCCTGGGTTGAGAAGAAAAAAGCTCAGCTGTGCAGAATGCCAAGGCCAGAGTTGTAATCCATGGCCTCATTCATGACGGATTAGATAATGATAAAAAGAAGGAAAAAAAAATACTGCCTTTGGTTTTGATTAAGAATTATGGGTTTAGGAGATTAGAGACAACCAAACGCTATTACATTGGCTTGAGCCCAATCCCAGAATTAATCTGAATACCAAAAAAGAGAAAACTCATTACATGGAGAGATTAAGAAAAGCTTGGTCCAATTCTCTCAGGATGCACACAAACCGACACACACACACACACACACACAAACCACCAAGAGAAATGTCACAACTCACAACAATACCTGAGTTTTATTAACAGTAGTGAATAATTTAACCTGAGTACGGATCTTTTCATTTCCTTTCCTGTTTGAAATGTCTTAAAGTTCACCGGTGATGTCTGATAGATTTCTGGAAATCAGAGGTAAGTTCTGAAGTCCTCAGTGAAGAAGTTATTAAAAAAGAATGAAACGTAGCATGACTTAATATTCAAGCTGCTTCATCCATATTAATCTCTTTCTCTCTCTCTCTGACAAATGTATTTTTTGACTCATAGTTGCAGAATCTGAAACTATCAACATAATTTTTTTGTGTGTCAAATCTTTGTATACTTTACTTGTTTGTAGACTTTGACGCTGATCTTATTGTTGACAATCTTTCCAGAGTATTAGGATTACCGGCTCACTGACCTCGTGAGGCTTCCCCCCACAGAGCGGGAACATATAGAGCGTGACACCGGCACACGTATGTCCTTGCTACGGATGTGAATCTGTGGCTTGACATCGATTCAGTTTGATTCACAATTCGCTAGCTGGCAATTCGATTTGAGACTGATTTTTCTGTTTTGGAACAATTCAATTCAACTGGAATGAATTAAGTTCAGTTTGAGTCAATGATTAGATGCAGTATTTTTAGTAAAAAAAAATGTAGCTATTAAAAACACATGCAATAATGTAAGACTGTCCTTTTTTCTTTAAATGTGGGACAAAAAACATCAACAGAATTATTTTAAAATTATTTATTCTGTTAAAAAACATGTAATTTATAATATTTTGTAGTATTTACATCGAGTCAGGTTAAAACCAGTGATTCTTTCTATTCATTTCTTTTAGCAGATCGAATCAGTTGAATCAGCAGAATATATCACTAATGCAATGCGCCCCTTCAAATTCTAGCACAAATCCTCTCCACTGAACAAGTACAGGAAAGGTGGGCAGAGAGGAGACCAAAGGGTTAAACAAAAAAAGGACAGAGCAGCTGAAAGTAAGTGGTGATGAAGAGAGGAGATTAGGGGACAGAGAGACAAGGAGCGTGAGAAAACGCTTACATTCCTCTTTCCTCTTGTTTAATTTCTTCTACCCTTAGGTCACGCAGGAATAGACCTGAAGATATAGGAAGGTTTGTACTTAAAGGAACAATTCACCCAAAATACAAAACTAAATAAATACATAAATAAATACATAAATTTCCTGTTTACAAATGGTGCAATCTATCCTTCCAGACCGTTTGTGTGATTTGGCAACGTTTCCAGTCTGCCGCAATCTCCCCTGTCTCCTGGCACCCCAGGATAATGGAGCTGGATGGACTCCAACAAGTATGAATTTGGGGCTGATAGATAGAGTTTGCTGGTGCTCTTCGGCAGGACATGGATCCCAAACAGTTCTTCGCCCATGAAGCGAGCAGATTATGTCAGATACCCGCGTCACTGTTGTTGCTGAATTTAGCCATGTGTAAATTTTGGATGGTTTGACCTCCACGAACAAAAACTCATCCAGCCCTGTTATATTAGGGTGAAGGGAGACGGGGCAGAGCGGAAACCTCACAAAATCACAGAGAAACCATCTGGATGGATAGATTGCACTAGAGATAAGTGGTAAAGAAAAAAAAACTTTTGTATTTTGGATGAACTATTTCTTTCAGCATGACACTGCTGGAAACACACAGAAGGGAGAGTGGAATGAGGATAGAAGAAATGGGTGGAATCATTTTATGTAATTACAAAACACTTAACTACATCGGCATGCAGAGATGTCAGATGGGTGTGCTTTCTTTCCCTTCCTGAGAGTTGATTAGAGATTCTGCAACAGGTTCTGCTGTGTGGATTGCAATTGAAATTCCAGTAGGGGGGGTGTAAGTTATACAGAGATGATTGTCAGCGGCGCTTTCTGTATTCATAATGCAGGGTCGTGATTGTGCTGAGACTGCTTTTAATGCCTGCTGATCGCATCATCATCATCCCTCATTCTGATTACCTGTGGTACTCTGAGGTCAAGGGCAATGTGATGTTTACACTCCTGACTCCGTGAACTATCTCTCACTTTATTCGTCAGTTTCTGTGATTGTGTTGTCAAACGTACTATGACTCAAGATAAGAACAATGGCCTTTATGATGTTTTGCAAATTAATGTAGCTTTGTTAAGATTAAATTTGTTAAGATTCTTTAAACTTGCCTGATAGGAAGGATTTTAGAAACTAAGCAAGTGTCTTTGTGTTGACTGGAGCCGGTGAGAAATTGCTCATAAAAAAGGATGAATTCTTGAAAATGCAGTATTGTATGCATTGTTCATTAGTTGTGTTTAATAAATCAGGCAAAATCCAATTTCAACAAAATTTTCATTCACCATCTTTGATCATATATGCATTTAAATAGATGGAAATTTCAAATCCCTTTGATTAGAATTCCCTTTAATAAGGGAAGGAGTTGTATTTCCATCAAATAAATACATGAATAAAATAAATAAATTCTACTAGAGGCTAAACATAATTTTCTGTCACTTCTGCACAACGTTATGGATCTTTCTGTATTTTTTCCTCATTTATTTCTCTCATTTTTTCCCTTTTCAAATCACAATATGATTCAAACCCAATGGATTCTTCTAACCTCAAACTGCAGGCTGCGTATTGACTTTTAAACACCAACCAGGATGATTAAAACTCATCGGAGGTGATTTGTATGAGGTACAGGGATGAGAGTGTGCATACTTTTGCCATAAATTACCATGCACCCCAAACTGTCGGCAGATGAGTTGTATTTCACACACACACACACACACACACACCGAGTTGGTGAAGTTTTCAAGGCGGTGCAGAGTTCAGCTCAGTAGAAGCTTTTCACTTTTTTTTACGCGCAGACACCCATTGGAGCTCACAAGTAAACCTTCAGTATTTAGCTGCCTTGAGGATCCACTGACACCACTGGGAGTCAAGATCCCCCCTCAGGCTTCAAATACTGACAATTGGAAACAGGGGAAATTACTTCTTTAAAAATATAACTCCTTCTCCCTAGGGAGCAAGGAAATTGTGATGTGATCCGACCTCATGTGGGGATTTCAACTATATCAGGAGTTAGAAGCACCACTTTCTATTTAGTATTTATTTCTTACACTACATCCTTTCTCTGCAGAACAATGTTTCACGATCACAAGCATTTGTGTTTCTCCCAGCTGCTGTGTGTGTTTCTGTGTGTGTGTGCATGTACGTGTGAGGTTTGGTGTCTGTGATGTGGGGGCTTGGAGGGTATGAAACAGCAGGCGTGTGCAGGACTACCCTTAGGGGTCCTTATCTCCCTTCACTGGCCGGGGTTGGCTCAGCAATCCCCTCTGAAGCCAGTGTGCTTGCAGCCAGTAGGCACACACAGAAACAGACACACACACACACACACACACACCGCTCCCGCCGCAACCAACAACAGCAAACCAGCAAGACGACAGTTTTTTAAAAAATGCAAAATCTGTTTACTCTGAAAATCGGTGAAGTGGTAATAAATTTACACCATGGGAGCATCTACAAAGTGTGCATCTGAAAACTGCTCAGAACAGTGAGTGAATACACACCAGGACAAGCATGAGGGAGCAGCAGAGGTTAACATGAAACAGCTTTCATTCTCTTAGTCATAAACCTATACATTTAACATTTCATTATTGATGTTGATACAAGGCCAAGACATTGTAAACTACATCTGTAATGCTCATGCTTAATGTATTATCCATACACAAATATAAACACTCAGGCAGGGGCGATGAGGAACACAACAACTTTATATCATAAAGTGGCCCACAAACACATCTGAGGAATGGCAAGCGTTCAAACAGCAGTCTTTGATCTACGTTCTGTCAGTTTTTCGATCCAAGAATTAAGTGCTGGAGTCCCCTCCCACTCCCTCCCTCTTTGCGCTGCGTTTGGGCTGACAGAAGACGCAGGCCGACGCTGCTCTGCTACGGGGTCGCGACCTCCTCCTGATGCTCCTGTAACACTGCAGGGAGATGCCCAGGTCCTCCATGACGGCGCTAAAAGACATGCACTGCCAAAGAGAACAACAACAACAACAACGGCCCGAGCTTAGCCACTTCTGACACTCCATCAAGTCTTTATGATCTGCATCGGCTGCACGGGTACGCATGAACGTCCACAGCTGTTCATATAAATGTAGAGCCATAGAGATCACTTTACATCATGTTTTCTTTGAAGGGTGCAAAGATTATGAATCACTGCTATTCCACAGCTGTATCTGCATGATCGGTGGGGAAGCCGCTGCATATGGTTTTATAAAATATCTCATAATTCTCACCAATTCCATGACATCTGCTCCAGCTCTGAAACTTAACAGTGGCCTTCAGCTGAGTGTGGGTGAGTAGGCAGGCAATGACTGCAGGTCAGTACAAAGGAATTACACTATGAATGATAAAATGCACTGAAATTGTGGGTTTATCTAAAAGAGTTGTTAACTTTGTTACATTCTGTGAAATCCAATTACACAGACAAGAGATGAAGGACAATATCTGCTGTGCAACATCCTTATGCAGAGAGTTACGAATTCATAATATGGTAATTATTTGAAATTATCAAAGACAGGGGCATTTGAAATGAGAAGCCTGAGGCTTATTTGATTCTCCAGAATAATAAATTGCATTGAAGTCATTAATTTTCGGCCACATTTATTTGGCTTTTATTTTACTCTTTTCTGGAGGGCATACTCATGGAATTTATTTAGCAAATTATCATTCATGGCACAAAATCACTGCCTTTTCATCTGTTGGTCTTAGCAACCAAGGACCATAGGTCTTCCTCTCTCACCCGTAGGCTTTGCCTAAGGCCTTTGAAACTTGAAATACAGCTTCCTACAGGGTTTCCCAGGAAAACCTCTAACACTCAGAGCAAGGAGACAATACTTACCTGAACTAACACCTAAAAACTGAGAAAAACAAGAAGCAAAAATTGGACTGCCCCAACTATAGATTCATTTCTGATATTATTGATCAGGTTTAAAATAGACTAGGCAGTTATTTGAGAATACCATCATAAGAACATAAATATTACATATAGGACTGACATTGAAAGTATGAATTTGAGTGAGTTTTACACAAGATGTCACACAATTAATTATTCTTATCCCATGGATGTCCCAGTTTATTTGAATACTCACCTTTGGACACAGATACTATACAGTCCAGATGACTCCCATAATATATCAGGTGTCTAAAATCCAAAAACACTTTTGGATTTTGATCCTTTTCAGTAATAAGACATCAAATTGATCACCTAAAGTGTATCTTGAGGTCTTACACTCTTTTATATCAATAGCATTCAATTTAAATGAAACTGTTTGAATGTAACTGAATGCTTTTCATAACCATCAGACTATGTTTTATGTGGTTTCTGATCTCATCACAAGACGACAAGCTCAGTCCAGGGGAGCAGTGAAGACCCTGAGAGTTTGTATCCTTGTAACGATGTGATCCCATCCATCATGATTCCTGCTGAATTTGCCTGCAGTCACCAGTTACAGATACGATCACTCTCATAAAATACTCAGGGGGAGACTGTCAGGGGGATCTTCATCTAAACAACCGTTCCATCACAGCAGCTACAAGGGTATCTCATATTTCCAAAATTCAGCCATCCAACTTCTGAACAGGATAGTGGGAAAAACAAACAATGCAAAATGTATATTCTGTTAACTATGTGTAGTCATTTGATTTTGCAAAAGGCCTTTTTACAACAAATTAGACAAAGGGAGGTATTTTAACATGGAATATATTTGATATTCCCAGCTTTAAGTTTCAATTCAAGCTCAGCACTTGACTATTTTAGTCATTTAAACACTGAACTTATACACACCCTTTGATCCTGAGGGGTTTAACTGGCAAAGTTCTGCTGCACGCTGTGAAAGTTAAAAATGGCACAAATGGCTGCACTAAAATTGAGTGACACATTAAGACAAGCTCTTTCATGAATCCTGGGCAAAATACGAGTTGTGCTCATCTAAAATTTTGTCTTCGTTTCTTGTGTCAAGTAGCATTCAATGTAGTGTGACATCACAAGTTAAAGGTTACATGTTTTGTACCATTTACCCCCCCTGCGTTGGCTTGAATGTCTAATGAAAATAGCTTTAATTGCATAATTAATAAAGAACATAGGTTCCAGTTATTTCTGTTTGAATGGAGTTGATTGGTGACTTCTACAGTCACCAGCAAAAAGGATATGAAAGCATTTGTACCAAATTAATGGCTTGACTCTCCATTCATAGGTTCAGTACATCCAAACCAAAGTAGTTTCCCTTAAAAACAATGCAAAATAAACCACTTCCAGAGAGTGCCTCATGAATGAGCACCTCTATGCAACTGGCCTGCAGGTTCATCAAATTGAAAAACCACTTGTTCTCTGGCCAGGTGTCACTGGCTGCACTGATGCTTCAGCACTTCAGGACTCAGTGGACTGACTGTATTGTCATTGTAAAGTGGTTTATTTAGCTTTTTTTGTGTGTGTGTGAAAGTACATTGGATTTGAATGGACTGAACATATGAATGGAGAGTCCAGACTTGGACATTTTCAGATTATTTTTGCAGCTGTTTGTCAAATCCATGCAAAAGGAAATGGCTACATTTTTTGTCTTGTGAAGCATGTAGTTATGATTTTTTACTGGAGTGAATAAATGATGCAAAATATAGTTTTTGATGCCTAAAATGCATGGCTTGTATGAGACGATTACATTTTCAAGATAATGGCCTTATCTTCTTTTTTAATGCCTTTTATCACTAATTGAAGCCTAGCTGACACATTGTGACATTCATCCTTTCATCCACTAGATTTTAAAGCTCACCATAACCAGTGAGGCCAGACAACAGTCAGACAGCTGCTCACCCTGCAGCACTCTAGACTGCCTATATGAACTTGGGCCCCTCAACAAAACAAAACAGATGAGTTAATGGATTAAATGTATGACTCAAATAGGTTTTTCCCTATTTTCTTGAAATTTCGAAGACATCCTTGTATGAGTGTTTCCCCTCTTAGTGGCAGAATCTATGTTTTCAGGCTTTCATCAAGTAAAGTGCACTTTACCATATAGGACAAGTAAGTGAATGAAGTAGTCACTTATAAAGCAGACATGTCTGCTCTCAAGCTGAAGTACTTTGTGTTTATGGAATCACCTCCCGACCCACAACCGAAGTATACCCAGCCATTTTTACTTCAAATTCTGAAACTATCACACAAAATAAAACACAGAACTATATTATAAGCCTATAAAACTTTGCCTTTCTTTGATTAATTTGACACTGGCTTCTGGGAATTAAAGGAATAGAATCAATTTGAGCGTTAACTACTGTGGGCTTTAAACATTTGCCTAAAGAAACATCTGAGGACAGCAAATCACTAATCTCCTTTAATATTGTATTAGAAAAAAAGCACAGATGAATAAAATCACACAGGATGTTTTGCAGGGAAGCAGAGTGGGCACAAGGGTCAGGTATTAAAGGTTAGCTGTAATTGGGAGCAGGTGAAGCGGGGGCAGATGTATCGGGATAGTTTCAACACGGGCAGAGAAAAAAGTGACCCGGCTACAGGTCATGGACAAACCTATCGTCTAGAGAGTGTATGCTGTATGTTTGCTGCCGCGGCTACTCAATGTCATCCCCGAGCAGCCTGCCGCTCTCCAGATCGGTGGATAAGGAGGTGCCGGAGGAAGAGGTGGAGCCGCGGCGCTGGAACTGACGGGACTGCACCCCGTAAAAGAAACAAAAGGCCTGACGCGAGCATGCACAGCAGAAAGAAAAAAGAAAAAGAAAAAAAGAAAAGAACAGACAAGTAAGCAAAAAAGATGAAATGCACATTCTGTTAACAATATGATGAGAAAAAAAAAAACATTTAACGCAAGCTCAATCTTGTGAATGGCACTATTGCTCTTTCATGGCACTGCAATGTGCACATGAATAATCTTGTTCTGAAAAACAGATGCAACTATTCATATCCATGCCTCAACCAAATGAGACTTCTGTCATCCACGTCTTATATAAATAACAGTTGCACTTGACAAATAGACTGATAGAAAAACAAAGCAGATGCCACTGAAACACACAGGGACAGAAGCAATGCTAGAGCAGGCGTAATCCAATAATGATGACATGTTTGGTGTCGCATCATGAATAATACATGGCATATTTTGAGTGTATAAAAAAATAGTTGTACAAAGAATAGTGAGTCAATGAATTTCATATCTGTCATTTTGAGCTGCCAGCTATCTCCCTTCATTAAGTTTAACCCACTGTTGGCTGCCCCTAATGAGGCTGAGAAAAATCAAAATACATTCGCTCATCTATGCTCATTTTCAGATCCAGTACTTTGCTTCAAAGTAAACCCCTGCAAATGCAAATAAGGTTTTGATCAAGTAAACAACCTAACACCTAACAAGCATCTGGTGAGACCCTCTGTAGTAAATGAGAAGCATCTCAGTCCAAAGAAAAGACTTGAAAAGAAACAAAGACTAAACATACATAGCTTCCCTTCGATTTGAAAATCACAGTGTGAAAATTAATTTGCATAATTACTTGAATGCCTTTCAACAGTGGTGTGATTTCAAAGAAGCTACGATAAATTCAGATCTTCCTTCCAAAAACAACCCAGCACACCCAAGTGTTTGGAGGGCCCAGTCTAAATAACAATCAGAATTTAAGGTTCCTCATAGTGATCCGGATCCTGATCCAGTTGTTGGCACTCTCTGTTATCCACCACCAAACACTGAACTCTAAAAATCCCCATCTTACCAAATCACTTCAGTCTTAAAATCCTATTTTTCTTAATATAAGTGAAAAAATCTGACAGTGGGATGAGATAATCCCACTTGTTTCCAATGTAGTTTCACTAGTTGAAACGAGGCAGGACAAGGCAGATGAGCCCACTAGTATGAAGATAATGTGATAACTGATTAAAGTCTTTAAACAAGTTAACATTGGAAAAAAGCAGGATTATCTCATCACACTGGCAGACTTTTTTCTCTTGTTTCAAGAGAAACAAGGTTTTAAATCTGAACGAGACTAAATGCCTCTTTAAGATGGGTATTTTCGCAGTGTTAAACAACAACTTCTCACTCTCTCTCACCTCCTCGATGTCTGCATTCCTGCGGGCTTTGTAGATGAATTCACCAATAGCCACAAACACAGAGAGGACCAGACCGGCGGCCAGGACGATGAAGATGCCGCCAATGTTTTCCACGCCAAGAGCATTGGCCTCCTTGTTGTCCTCCTCGGGACAGCCATTTCCCCTCCACCACTTCTCCTTCATCATGTGCAGCTTGCCTTCCTCCTGCAGCTGAAGGATGGCGATGGTCACTTTGTCCCTGTATGGAGACCCTGGTGAGGAGGGAGGAGGAGAACATGAGGAGGATATAGAGCCATTACTTATTGACAGAGCCATATCGCCATTATTTATTGCCCATAACTATGTCGTAAAGTGAAAGACCTATGACACCCGCTGCCCAGACACTGGCATCCGGCTGCTTACTTTGTTTTATATAGTGCTTTAGTGAACCGAAACCAGTTTTTACTCGAAAAATTGAGCTTTTATAATACCAAATCATGAACTTTACACATGTTCTGCAGCTGCCTGTTTGCATTTATAATGTGCATTAACACTGGTGTAAATGGTATTCAAAGCTGCAATGGTAAGCTTTCCATACTAACATAAATGCCATTTATCCACCAGTGTAATTTTGCATTACCATTTACAAAAAATTTTCTGTGCATGTATGCATTCTTTTACTAGGGCTTGGAATAATCTATTCACGTCTCTATCACTTGCTGCCTATTCCATTTAGTCTCTCTTTAATTGAGGCCATGTACAGTACAAAGGAGCCTGGGTATGTTCATATTAGGAGTATGAACAAGCTTGCTGCCTTTAACCAACCTAAGGTAGTTGTGAAAAGCCAAGCATGAGCAGGAAAAAAAAAACTGCTGTCTCGAGACGGTAAAGAGGAGAAAATCCCCATGCAAATTCATTTACCAGCTGTCATCGTGATATCATTTGAGCGCGAGTGTGATCCTCATGTAAATTATAGAAATTAAGCTATGTCGGACAGATACTGCATTTCAATTTTGCAGACAGTGGTGGGACAGACAGGTGTGGAGGGAGAACACAGTCAGAAGAGGCAAAAGAGACAAAGAAGCAGTCAGAGAGAAGGGAAAAAGAGAAAACAGGCACAGGCATCAAGTAAATATGCAACATCACTGAGTGCAAACACAGGCCCAATAGGCTGACTTGCTTCCAGCTTAAAATTCTCAATCCAACAGACAGCCTGAACCCCTTATGAACATTATGGGGAGATTTACATCAATCAGTTGGCAAAGCAGTTTCATCTTGAGTGCATTTGAAGGTTTCAGGGATTATGGAGGATACCAGAGCCATACTTTAACTCTCCAAGAGCACATGAAACCCCCCCCCAAATTTAAAGGGGCAAATAAATCACTGCTTGTATATTTAGAATAATGTCCCTTTACTCTTCTGTATCACTCAGTGGTGGTTAAAGAAACCCTCTCCACGCTTCCAATATGCACCACTCCTGCGTGATTCATTATTTTTTTATTCTGTGGAAAAAGAAAGGGGATTAGTCCTTCATTCAATTTTCTCCAGATATGGGATGAATTTTGCGAATACCTTTTATGGATTGCTTCAACCTAGTTAGGAGCCAAATGTGTGAAGGTTTCCAATCACAAAAAACAATGAGAAAGTTTAGACACTCAGAAGAAAATATTTCAAAGTTAGTTTAGCGTACTTTTTTTTTTTTGTAATTGACAGCTTGCCTGGCATTATTTGATGCAATAAACCCCACTCGTCTGTGCTTTAGGCATATTAAAACACACAATGAGTATTACAGTTCTGCCAAACGAAGAATTTATATGCAATAGACAGATAAATGCCATTCTTGGGAAAGAAAATGTACTGTCTGTTGAATGCAATGTACTTTCTGAATCCAAAATCCAAAATTTTGTCTCAAGGGCCAATATCGCCCACGCCTTATCCTATTTATGTGATTTTTTGATTGACAGTATCTGAAAAAAACATGGTTTGAATTCATACAGTTGGAGGTGTTTGTTTTTGCGAATGAACTCTCCAAATGGTTGTTGTGAGCCAGGGCCTCATTCTTCTTACCTATAGGTGTTCCCACCCCGTAGCCCTTTGAGTCGATGAGACCTCCGATCTGCGTGAGGTTGCAGTTTCTCTGGCTGATGTACTCGATGCTGGTCGACTCCATCAGCATGGCGTAGTCTGTTGTCAAGACGCGGGTGATTCCCTCCCGGTTGTTCTTGACCAGGGCCGTGTTCTTCCTGCTGCTCATGAACGCCCACATCTTCTCATAGGTGGAGATCTTTGATTTCTGCCAGAGGAGTGAAACAGGCAAAAGTTGGAGAAAAAGTGTCTTCATCTGCATTGTCTTACTGCGTATGTATGTGTGTGTATGCGTGTGTGTGGGTGGGTCTGGTTTTGCCTACTTTCTGGGACACAAACCTGATTTAAGACCACTTATTTGGGGATTCTTGTCCAATTGGGGACC
Source organism: Holocentrus rufus (assembly GCA_900302615.1). Lineage (NCBI taxonomy): Eukaryota > Metazoa > Chordata > Actinopteri > Holocentriformes > Holocentridae > Holocentrus > Holocentrus rufus. The sequence continues at coordinate 38,875 of OMLF01051344.1, forward strand.
AAAATAAGTGTTCCCAGTTAGAAAAGGGCTGATTTTGGGGTCAAAGGTTAATGTTAGGATTAGGCTTAGGGTTTGGCTAGTAGTGGTTATGGTTAAGGTTAGTATAAATCTCCAAGAAAGGATTGTAAGTCTATATAATGTGAAGTGACATAAGTATACGTGTGTGTGTGTGTGTGTGTGTGTGTGTGTGTGTGTGTGGCTTGGCTGTATTAGAAGTATTGCTTCTTTGCTC
>OMLF01051347.1:7843-36100 GCA_900302615.1 Holocentrus rufus
TCCCGGGAAATTGCAGTATCAGTATGGTCTCATCTGAGCCTCTCCAATCAGTGAGTCAGCCAAAGAGACTCTTCTGGCTCACTTACACAAATGAAGCAATTTACACCACCATTATCAGATAAAGGAATTGGAATGAGCATAATTTTGCGCCAGTGGCCAAGCTGCCTCGGGTTGATTCACAGGGTCAGAAGAACCAGGCTGTTGCACTTTCTCCATGACCAGTTTCCAGCAGGATCCTAGCATTTCCAGAAGACAAATAAATAATACTCTGCTTTATAAAACACTGCATATTACTTTGTGGCGAGGAAAGGAATGTCTGAACTGCAAAAATAAATGAAAAGAACAATGTGTCTTTTCATATATTTTTTATGACTCAGCTTTTGTTGAGTTTATAAGAAGGAGATGCATGTCCATACACAGCCGGCTGCTAGTGTACCCATCTGATTGGTAGAAATTATTTACTATATGAGGCCTCCTGAAAGTCAGTAATGGCTGTATGTGTTTATGTCTGAGCGCCAAACCTCAATCTTCAACGTTCAGCATTGCCCAGAGGCTCAGCATAAGCTCTGTTAGCTTTAAGCCTCCCCTTCGTGTCTTAAATGGCAGTTCTGCAGTTTGGGTTGGCTGCTGTGCAACGGTGATGTGCTGCAAAACTGCCCTGAGCTTTTGGAGTGAGAGGTGAAAACATATGGGACGCAGCCTGGTCATGCATATCTAAAGGATTGGTGAAGGTGAAGTGCGGTTGTAATAATCACGTAGACAGGAAACTGTGTTTTCTCTGTGGAGAGGAGGATCGGTTGGCAACACTTAAAAAAAAAATCCCCATCTGAAAAGGTGGTTTAGTCTCATATTCAGGCTTAAAATCTTGATTTCAAGTGGAAATGCATTGGAAACAAGTGGGATTATCTCCGACTGGCAGATAATTTTTTTTTTTTTTTGCAGTGCAGCCTCGGTACCTGTTGATATGTTTCAGTTACATTCTGATCTGTCTCTGCATACTCTCCTGCCTCATCAGCCTGGCTCTGCACACGATCAAAGCCCCTCTCTTCTCCACAGACTGGTCATTTGTTTGACTGGCAAAGTAATAAATGTACACAAACACAATCAAAAACTACTGAAGAGAGATTTGAGGGTGGCGGAACGATGGCAGCGCCTTCAAGTATCCTTCCAAGGGCAAACAGCATGTCTGGCTTAGGCTTGTTTCATTTAGTCTGAGGATTTTGCACTGAGCAATCATGGAATCACAGTAAGGTGTGTTTATATTGTTGTGGAAGCTGACTACTGATGCTGAACCGAAAGGAACTGCACACTCTTGTCGGTGTTGACGTTGGAGAGCCTCACAGGCATTTGCGCTCCAGCAGAAACCAAACATGACACTGAACTGCAAGCAGCATGGGATTTTTTTTTTCCATTTAAATAGTCTCTAATCATAATTGTCCTGCAAGGCTGAGTGCACTGAATCCGAAGGGAGAGCGAAGTGATGGTAACAAAGTCGGTGTCACGGTATCCTCTTCCAGCAAATTCATCAATGCCTGCAGGTATGTGGATTAGTGTCACAGTCCTTTTTCAGAGAAAAGCTGCGTCAGGCTCTGACAGAGTGCTGGTCCTCACTCGCACCTCCCAGAGGGAAATTGGCTTGGCAGAATGCTATTTCACAGCGAGACCTCACCTTTAGACCCAGTGTAATGATTAAGTTTTTAGAGTGCAAAATGGCAGTGCCTTCAAGCATAATCTAAGTGCTTCAGTCTTCACACCGACCGGCATGTAGCGGCCATGTGGGGAAAAAGAACTTTCAAACGTCAATTTCAGTGACTTGGCTTTTGATTTCTTGCTTTCAGATGTGACGTTATTTTTCTTTTTACCACTTTAACTCCATGTAAAACTGTAACACGTTAATGTCAGCAATGCATATCAGTGCTTGTCACACTGTGTGTCTTTGATTTATCAAAGTAGGAAGTAAAAATAGTAAAGCTGGAACTGCGGGGGGAAAAGATAAAACACAAAACCCCCCGAAACTTCAATTTCAGTGACATGGCTCTTGATTTTTTTTTTTTTTTTTTCTGGTATATTTCAGTCAAGAGTTTTGAGCTTTACTTGTAGCACCCCATTATGCCAGTCAGTACAAGTTGTGAGAATAACTGGATCTGTGTAGGAAGTTTTAAGGCATTGCAGATACAGCCTTTCAAAGTTAAAAAAAATTGCCTTTAATCATAGCTCCATCAGCTGATCAAAGCTAGAACAAAATGCCAAAATCATATCTCCAAGATCCCTCAAAACTACCCCTGTCACATGTCTAGTTACCTGGGCTAGAGGTTTTTATGAGTTTCCTGTGCTCCACATGACTTTTCTGTTTCAATATCCTGATAATCTGCTCTTCAGACACAGTTGAGTGTCTTTTTGTAATCAAGAGAAACTGTACTTTGGCGGTGCTCTGCAGGGACCTACGGACAGTTGGGAATCAAACTGAAATTGGTCCGTTTTTAAATCTTGACGAGCAAATAAGAGTCATTTTGCTGGAAGTCTTTGTCCTTGAGGCTTCATTTGACAGCCCAGTAATCAAGTCAGCATGTGACAGTTGAAATAGTAACGTTGCTGCCCAGTGTCCAGTTATGTCATACTGTGTCTTGGCTGAGCAGCTTTTCATTTCCCAGCCAAAGACAAGACCCCATAATCCGTTACCACATAATAAAATTATGCGCTGATATTGATTAGTTCTCCTTCCAATTTAAAGCACGCCTGCAACATGTGCTAAATGTGGTGGAAGAAACTTGCTGTTCTCCAGGAAATCAACAAAGTTGTCCAGGAGCAGCAGAGACCTGAGAGGGGTTGAGAAATGGCTCAAGGGGGGATCATAAAGTATAAAGTTAAAGGATTTTTGAACTTAAACAATAAATCTGAACCTGCCCACACTTTGGACCTTTGGCCTGACACGTAGAACACCTGAAGATGGACTGCCGACTTACACGCAGCTGTGAGACACTGCTGCTGGTCTCAGTCAGTCAATGCTGGTCTATTTTGGTCCACTGAGAAAACAGCTCTGCCTCTCTCCACTTTGCATTGAATGCTAGTTCAACTTTGTGCAGAGATGATAGGGCACTGAAATGAAAAATGGTTGACTTCCCAAGTGAAATACATAAATGGCAATAAAAAAAAACGTTAGAGCACCGTAAAATATGCCATATTATACAGCAGTTAGGTTATATCCATAAATTTTGAATAAGAACCACATAACAGCCCATTTAAACTGTGTGACTTAAAATGTGAACCTATGATGCATAGATAAACCTGCCAGATGTTGGGAGAACAGTATAGCAATTTATGGCATGCTTCCATATTATAGTCACACCTCAGATCCACATGCAGAGTTTGGATCCACTGGTATAAAGAACACTTGACATTTAATGAGATTATATTTTGATGTTTTTTGTGCCCTTTTCCTCTTTTTCTTCAACAGATATAAAATGTCTGTGAATGTCCTGGAAAAAAATATGATTGGTGTTGTGGTTATCTTACTCCCTTAAAAAAAGGAGGCAGCCATCTGAGCCAACTTAAGGCTATTTAAAGATCCGATCTCAGGTTGCGGCTGCATCAGTGGCTTTTAAAACGGAGCAAAGTCCTAAAACGATCTGATATGGTGTTTCCTTCTATCTTTCACCCAGTCCAGAAGCAACATCCCAGTCGTCAGTCACACGCAGGCTCCAGAGGCAACTCATCTGCATGAATACTGGTTTTCTGTGGGTGAATCTGAAGATGCTTAAAAAAAAAATCCTGTGCAAATGTGATATGAGATATAGGACTTGTTCCTTTTTGTGAGTCTTGTTTGCTGCCACTTCACTGTCAAAGCAACACACAGAATCACCACTTAACTGTAGGCAAGCCGCCTGCACTGATACAAGCAGCACGAGGAGAGCAGCTATGTTATAGGACCAAATGATATTCCACAATTTTCAAAATGTGAGTGCTTTGCTGTTTTGCACAGAGAATGACACAATATGCTTATGGGATTGTCGAGTGTAATTACATCACCGCTGGAAGTAGTAGGTCAGAGCTGTCTATCCGGGGAAATGAAAAAAAAAAAAAAGAAGAAGAAGAAGCATTTACAATTTTGACTACAGGCATGTTTCAGCCACAGCCACAGACAGCAGTTGGAACCACAGCTGGTGCGGGCCAAAGGCTCAGGAAAAAGATATACTTGCAGAGAGACGTTTGTGCTTTCTGAACTGAATGTGAACCCCAGAACCGCCTGTGCCTATAGCTGCAGTGTCGTCTGTCATACTTTTGAAAGGGAGGACCAATGCAGCTCCCGGGTAAGTGTCTGTTTAATTAAAAAACTCTAATCTCTTTACAGCCCAATAACTTAGGTTAAGCAAATATTCAGCGTAGGGTCCAATCGAGGCACTATCATAAATTTTTTTCCTCTTATTAGTAACTCTTGCGCCAATTTCCTCGCATGCTTCAAGGTCACATGAATTGGAAAATCTAAATTGCCCATACGTTTGGATATGAGTGTGTTGTGTCTGTGTGTTTGCATGTTTGCATGGAAACCGGGATACTTTCCTGCTTTCAATCCAGTGCATGCTGGGATAGGCTCCAGCATCCTTGTGAGTCTGAATAGGTATGGAAAATGAATGAATGAATGACTGATAGCTCTGTCATAAAACCAGGATGTGTTTTGTGTTTGTTTTTGTTTTATTTGCATGGTTTTGACACATATATCTCCAAGGCTACAGTGAAAACTCAGTGATAACCAATAACAGCACGATGATTTTGAGCAAACACTTGAACCCTTTAAAGAGGCATTACGCAAAATTGCAGAGGGTCAATTGAAGGGAGGACCCTGTAGACTCAACTGATAAAAACGGGGCGTAAGCACATAATCTATCAGTGAGTTGGTTTGATGATAAGAACCTTTGCTTATTCCACATTTCTGTCAAAGGGTCCTCACTTCAACCCTTTGCAATTTGGCATAGTGCACCTTTAAGTTGATGATTTTGATGGAATAACATCCAGTCACCATTTCATGATCTGTAAAGGTTCAATTGGGATCATATTTGATTGAAATAAATCATTGTTGACAGGAGTATTGTTGTCTCTGGGGGACACGACTCCCAGCACTCTAAATTACTGGATCCAAATTACAGAAGGAAATTCAACACACCACAGTGCATATACACCCCACCCTTCAGTGTGTGGGGATTTGTAAGTTATTTGTAGGTTACTTGCAAGTGTCTGAAGAAAGGTTCACTTGATATTCTCAGTGGAGCCCCTAGATCTCAGATGTTTGGGTGTGTGTGCTTTTTGTGCATATTGACTTGCAAGTTATTCTCTCTTTCATTTTGATCATACTTTGTACATGGTAGGCGTTCTGCTGGATCAATACGCCAATTTGGAGTCCCAGTTTGGATTTGTACGCTTTATGCTGCAGCTAAAAGCAAAAGTTTGTTAATTTGGTTTGCAGGAAAATTTCATGACGTCAGTCTTTCTTGATATCCATCTCTGTCAAGTGTATTCAATTAGTGTCTGCAAAGGCTTGTGACTGACTGCATCAACAGTGTGTAAGTGCTTAATTAGGGAGACAGTATTGAATGAGTTTATCTGGACCAGTGCATAAATAAACCACTAAAATGCTGCACCACAAGCCAAGAACAGCATGCCTCACTAACTCCACCTCTGAAAATCAATGTTACAAAATAATCCATTTCGATACTGGGAGACTGGGCATCTTTTTTTTTTTTTCTTTTTTTTTTTTTTTACTGGATTTTCAACATTCAAAAGCAACACTGCACAGCTCAGAGTAAAAGATGAGGTCTGCAAACAAAAAAAGAAAGTGCTATGAGTCATTATGAAACACCACAAGCATATAAATGCAGGTGCCCAAAGAGGTGGCATAATTGTTGGAGTAATGTGAAAGTTTTATCACTAGACAGTCACGTTTAAAGGATGCAGTGGCTTTCTACTCACAATCTCATTACATTGACTGAATATGTTGTTTAGGGTCTGGCTATTTGTGACTTGCTTCTTACCCCAGTGATCAAACCTGCTGCTTTGATCTTCTCACCAACTGGATTAGCCCGATTACATATCCTTCTGTCCAAGGCAAGACAGAGAAAGACAGTTTCCTTTTTGTTCTTTTGTTCCCTTTTCTTTCTTTTTTTTTAAATAAAACACTTTTCATCAACATAATAACTAGTAAAGTACTGCCGTGGTACACCTAGTCCTTGGTTTCAATCCAGCAGACCTTTCGGTTTCCAACACACTCATTGAAATTCGAAAGGTGTCCATCAGGGTGTACGTTCCTGTCACAAAGCCACAGCAGGACGAGCATCTGAGGAGAATGCATCAACAACTGTGTGGAACAGGGCGGTAATCGAACTCTAAGCTTGATTTGAGAGGCTACTGAACTCATGTTGCAGGCAATCACCCTCCCATCACCAGCTCGGTCTCTATTCATCTTTCACCGCTCTTCACAACAAGTAATCCATCCTATTGTAAACGAGTTCAACCACAGTCATCTGCAGTTCGTGTTGTACTTTCAGTTTTTGGTCCAAACCCATCAAATATAATTAGCTCATCTCACTTGAAAAGATTATAGGAAAACTTGCTGAGTGTGTGGGTACAGGGTGTAAATCCAATTCAAATAACATCACTTCTTTTGACTGAAAAATGTCAAGTGCTCTTTCCCTGCCTTATATATGCCTTTGCATATCATGAATTGTTTATCAGATGCAGGTCGAGAATAAAAAACATTCAGGATGAAGATCGGAGCAACAGGCACCTTTTTTTGACTCATTCTATCGCTTTTCTCCGATTTTTAGTTTATTTGTGATTGTGCAGTGACGGTTTCCTTGAAATCTCTTTTCATTCCTTTTTGTATTTTTGAAATGTTTTTATATTTTAAAATATATATAAAAATATTTTTAATTTATCTTTGCAACAATGACTTGGAAGTTCAAGTCAAAAGATACAAAATTACAAAATTATTGATAGTCACCCATCTTCTTTAAACTAAATGCAACAAAAACCACTGAGAATCATGATTTCCTGATCTAAGAAACCTTCTGAACAATCATCATAATAAATAAATAAAGAAGAGTTTGCCCCATTTTTTTTTATCTGTCATGCCATGTGTAGCAGTGCATCAGATGGGAGGATAAGAGCGTTACTGTGACAAGAGTCAAGATGAATTCCTACAGATATGGATCAATTTTTTGGCTCATAACTGATAATACAATGATAATACTGTAATATGATCAAAAGCATCTGTGGTGTATTTTTTTTTCTGTTATTTTTGATTTCACAAAGTTAGACTGCATTGTAAAGCGAGCAGCTGTGGGCCACAAAGATGCTGTCACTATGAGAAGTGTCGTTTGCTGTTATCTGCCAGTATGGATGGGTACAAAGCCTATAGATAGAATGTCTTCTCAGATTTATGATGCCATGACAGTAAATTCACCAGGTAATGAATATTGTTACCATAAATAATCTATCTCTTACAGCATTACTTTACACCCTTCATCCTTCATTTAGTTTATGATGTCACCCCACAGCCCAGGGCAGAGTACATGGCAGCAGGACAGAATACTAACCTGCACAGCCTGTGATGCTGGGTCTGAATAAAACTCCTGTTTGTCATCAGCAGCAACAGTGTGGGTATCGACCTCATCATCCACTCATTCTCTCAAGACCTTGAGATAAATTCCAGCCAGCTGTTGCATCTTTTCACAGCCACCTGTTTATTAAGCAAGCTCTGGTTTATCAAATACCTCTTATTTGATTTACCACCATTTCAAAACACATGCATCAAGGACAATTTTTTTGTTCATTTTTCATGCATTCACACTGACATGCACAAGCCCTTTGACAGATAAGGGCCTGTAGATACACACAGCCGAGGACAAAAGAAAAATGACACAACTGTCTGCTTGCATGCCAAAATTAAACGTCAAGCTGCATCTTAATAAGAAGTGGCAATGGAGAAAACAGTGAATTCAGGTTCTGCTGTCTGACACTATCTCCAAAACCATCAGTATATATTTTTTTCTATCAGGAGAAAATGACACTCCTCCACCTGAGATAAGGATGAAAGGACTGCAGCTGGTAGTGGTCCAACGTTTCAAATATGAAGGTATTATCATTGCAAGCAACCTGACATTTAAAAAAACATATTACAAGATAAAAAAATAAAAAAAATACAGGAACTGTCAAATACAACCTAGCTCAGTTCAGATTTATTTGGAATCGCGAATAAGCACAGTTTTGCTGCATGACTGTATATGCACTGAATGATACTCTCCCCAAACAAATAAATAAATAAAGCTATCATCAGGCTGTTGAATTGCTGCAGTAGCACAACTGGACGCCTGCCGCTTCTCGGCCATCACCACCATCAGTGACCGACCCGCTGGCTTTAACTTCAAGGCTGGGGGATGGCAGGAGCCACCTGTCACTTCATGTTGCACAAGAAGACGTGCACCTAAAGCTTTACAGCCCCTCGCTCCTGGACTGCATGCTCTCATTGTGGCAATCAATCCCTCTTGTGTTTGTTAAGTGTGAATGGTGCGGAAACCTGATGGAAAATATATACAGGGTTTGATTCAAGTGAATACACAATGATGGAAATGATTGAGTTTTTTTTAGATTGCTGGGATAAGGAGTGCATCTTCAGGCTGTATTACAGTATGTTATTATTTCAACCTCAGCTACTTTTTTTGCTTGCCACAAGGGCGAGCAGCTGCATGTGCTGCTGTCACCAAGAGACTGTCGGACTCTCAGGGTCTTTGCTGAGCCGGGCGTTTCTGAAATGCCTGTGCTAGAAACCTTTTTTGTTTTCTGTGTGGAATTTCAAGCAAACAAACAGGAAGTAAAACATGATAACAGGCTGACAGCTGGGATGATTTCAATGTCACATCACTGACAGAATAGCAGAGATGAACCTGTGTACAAGTTTATTTAATGGTTTGCAATAATATAGTGTGAATCAGTTATTTAAGTGCCAACCCAGCTGTAGACTCATTAATATGTTAGCTAGAAAACATGTTTTGTATTTTCTTTAAAATGGGGCTCATGAGCACAGTAATCGGTTTTTGAAGCATAAATGATAGAAACATCAATTTCTTTGTTGCAAGAGGGCTTAATCCCCCAGTTGGTAAGTTGTTGTGAGCAATTATTGGTGACTCTTTTTTATTGTTTCATTGTATTTATTGTATTGCATTATTTTTTAATTGTACTATTGCTTTCAAAGACTCAATTGGCAAGGTTTCCTAAGTTGGTGAATAGCGCTAAAATAATTTTCACTTGTTCCAGAGGCAATGTTTGGATGAAAGTGCCAGCAGTCAATTATCCAATAATGATCATTTTCTCACAAGTACTGAAGTGTTTATATCCTGTGCAGCCAAAAGAAAGGGAAAAAAAGAAAGTAATTGCCATGCCATCATTTCAAGGGTCATCGTCACATCATTATCATTACCATCATCATTTCATCTCCTACTTGCACTTGTTAATAACCGTGTAAAGGCAAGTTAATCTTTTCAGCCACTGTTTCCTGTTATCTGTCATGCCCATTCATTTTGCCTTTTAAACAGAAACTGTGTATTTAACTGCCAACTGGAACTCACATGAAAAGTTCTCTTGTTGTCGCTCTGAAACTCATTTAGACTTTGCAGGACTGAAGTCATCTTGAAGACTGAAGATGAATCTCTGCCATAAGCAAATCGCTGCCAAAATGTGTCACCAGCCTCAGATCTGACTGGTGTCGCAAATCAAGACGTAATCCCCTGAATTATCTCCAGGAGACAGAAATGCTTTGGAGTGAAAATCTCTTTTATCTCACATAAGGTCAGAGTGACCACATTAAACAAATATCTAGATCCCACCGAGCACATCCGCACGCCGTAGAGTTCAATTTCATAACCTCTTACGGAGTGTCTGTCTGCTTCTTTTTCACACTTTGTCCATTTCAGTCCGACATCCAGATCTATCCATCTGAGACATCCCCCTCCATCCTGTCTGACCTCACATAAATTCAATGAGTCAAATGCATCACACATTTTAAATTTATCATTCAAACTTACCCGAATGTTTGTTTTGGCAGATTATATCCCCGTCCATTTTCAAGCTGCTTATCTTTAAAGGTTGAGGTGGCAGCAGGGTCAGCAGGGCAGCTCAGGCCGCTCTTCCCCTGTCAACATCCGCTGGCTCCTCCTGTGGGATCATAAGGAATTCCCACACCTGTGATCATATTTGCTGTGGATAAATATAGTGCCTCAAAAAGATATCCTGATTAACTATCCTTACAGTAAAAATTATGTGAGGAATATGCAATCCAAATACCACCTCAAATATTCATACAAGACGTTTCATTTATTCCTCAAGATGTTGATTTTTAAACATTTTTATATATAAAATATCCAAATCAAAATGATGAGATGAGGAGCGGAAAGCCCAGCAGTGTTATGCTGCAGCCAGATTTAGGAGTGGCCTATAAACAGTGTTGCTCTGCCCAACAAAACAATCTTCACTTTACTGATCTATGTAAGAAGTGCGAGAGGGAAATTCATGGAAGAAATGTATAAAGACAAACCGTGTTCTTGCAGTAACCCTGTTACAATTGATCACGGACACGTGTAGAACAGCGGCCGGCAGCTTCAGCCGCAGCAATGATTTCCAATAACGCAACAAATTAAATAACGAAAGTGTACATTTACCTCAGGCTATGCTATACCTAACAATATACACCAGCAGTAAGGGCTGCACCACAGGCCCTGCTGCTGCTGCTACAACACCTCAGGGAGAAAACTACCCCACTGTTCCTGCCAAAAGTGTCATTTACCTTGGATGCACGGCACACCACAGGCACGGTGCACAGCGTGTTCGGAAAACCTATAGATCACGCGTGGTTCAGTCATTTGCACTTAAAACCTCATAAACCCTGCTGGATCCATCTATGGGTTCATCACTGCTGCATGCCAGATTCTAATGGAAATCCCAAGGTTTCCAACAACACCGAATATGTCCTGCTGAAAAGGGAAATATGTATAATAGTATGCACTATAGACATCTAGATATTTTCTTTTATATTTTCTATATAAGTTGCTATTCACCCTTAGTTTTTCATGGGAAAACTCACACAGTCTTTCAAAGAAGACTGTGTACATGAGCAGTGACAAAAACAACACCAGACATACATGTTCCACTGAAAAGAAAAATCTGTCCCTTCTACACTGTTAACAAGCAGCTATTAGCAAAAGGAGTTTGATAGAAGAAATAGCTTGAGCTTTATAAAACATCAATGGTGAACATGGAGTTTTGGCATCAGTCTCTCACAATCAAAAGAAAAATGACTTCTTGCTCTTTGCACTATTTTGCACTGATGTTCAACAGTCACACAAACAGAAACAGTTTCTCCATCAGCAGCCTCAGTTGACCAGAATGCAATGCAGCCAAAGGACATGTTGCATTCTGAGCAAAGGGCAGGACTTTCACTTATTCTTGACTGGAAAAACTTGGTCTCTTGCTCCCGCTGTTCTCTAACTATCACTACATCTCTCTACCGACACATATTACCCCCAGCTGGAGGCAACAGGTTCATTCCTGGTGTATGGGGGTTATCGAAAGGGATTGTGGGAAATCTGGGGAAGCAGTAACCGAAGAAGACGAGGCTGCAGTTTGCAACACCACAAAATCACTCCTGGAATATGTACCGAACATCACAGATTCATGATATTTAATTGTGTAAGAGCATCCGAGGACATATTTTTCACATCCCTTATTAGAATTTGTCGCTCCTCAAAACACACATTAATAAATTCCCTCAGTATATATTGGTATATAGTATAGTGATGTCAGCTGGGAGGGCAGAGTCAGTAGATGCTGTGGATGAAGTTACACATTCAGACCACAGATGGAGTTCTCAGGCCATTGGCTGCTGTTCAACACCATTTATATCTACCTCTAAGTGTCACATTCACAAGGTGAGAGAGAGAAGATCCCCGGAGCTTTTACACTAATTGGTTTCCTTTATGATTGAGACAGGCGGAGTGGGCAGTCCCTTTTAACAGCCTCTAAAGAGCTTCCTGAAAGAACATCCCTCCACAGGGTGCCAGCTGGGAACTTTGATTGTGGTCCGAAATAAACCCAGTTTCGACTGTCTCATCCAGAAACGCAGGTGGGGTGGTCAAGGGTGGACAATAAAGTACTGTGAAAGTTGCATAGCAAATAGATTTTTTTTTCAGTTGAAACTGAACCAGAACCACTACAAGAAAAATATGTTGTGATTACTTAAAAGTAGGTAAGCGATTTTGTTTCAAAGAGTTTTCATGCATGAGTTTGTGAACTTGGATTGAACATTGAATTTCGGCCACAAAAAAATAATTGACAAGTACTTTTAGCTGAAATACAGTCTGAGCATCTGTGCACAGGTTGTTTTTATTTATTTATTTATTCATTTAATTTTCCAGGGACATCTGAAAATAGTTGATTCATAGATGTTCTCACTTTATTTCTTTCCTCAAATGAAGTTAGTCTGAAAATCAAGAAGAAGAAGAAGCAGTCCTGCAGCCTTTGTCTCTCTGCAGCCTAAATCTGTCCACTTACAGCTGTCGACCTTCATGTGTCGTTGTTGAGAATTAAGGCGGTATTAATGTCAAATTCCCCAGAGGTATTTCTGACTGAAAATGTCCACTGACAATTTACACCAGACTTCAATCCTGAAAAGATTGGCTACCTGAATTTATAGCTGAACTTGTAAAAGCCCTGCTGAGCTCCACTTTGTGTTCTGCTCCTGTTCTCCCCTCAGTGAATTTACTGACTTTATTTTTCAGGACTATATAGATGCAAGAGGAGGGCATGAGAAGCCATGGTGCTCCAAGACGCAGAGATCATACCCATCCATTGCTAACATGATTATTCTCTCCTACAGTGTTTTCATTATGCAACAAAATGGACAAATTTCAAGTCACTAAGGATGTTATTTCTGCAAGAGGAAGAGGTTTAAATTGGACCTGCGGAGTCTGAGAAAAACTGAAGGAATCAACAACAACATGGATGTCAGTGATACCACATATTTCCCTACAGAAACATAATACAATATAATATAATCTTATATTAGTCTTAATTTTAAGTGAGCAGTGGTCTCTCAATAAAAATGGGATCTCCCATTTATGAATATTTAATTAGTCACAGAGAAGCATTGAGTATTACATGATGAGATTAACAGTGGGGATGGTTTGACATTTACAGTTGATGAGTAGCACAGATTGAACAAAGATGTTTATTAGAAAGACACACGCAGGTTTTCTCTCTCTCTCTGTATCAAAATATCAAAACATCTTCAGTTCTACGGCATCTTTTTTTGTTTTTTTTTAAGATTTATGGTTTATTCAGTTTTTCAATTTTTCAATATAAAAGATCAACAGATATATACTTAAAAGGGTGATACAGAAGTACAATAAAACAATGAAAAAATCTGCCAGCAGGATGAGATAATCCCACTTGCTTCCAGTGCATATTCAGTTGTTTCAGGAATTTTTCTGAGATTAAGTATAAATATGTTGAAACAAGGCAGAATAAGGCAGGTCAGCCCACTGGTGTCAAGGAAATGACACTTGATTCAAGAAAATTGATTAGCATTAGAAACAAGTGGGATTATCATCAGTACCACCCATTTTTTTCACATTTGAAGAAAAACCAGATTTTAACACTGAATATGAGACTAAATGACTTGTTGCAATGGAGATTTTTGGGATTTGAGCTATAGGATGTCATAGGAACCAGGTGTGTATTCTATAGCCAGCAGAGCCAACAGGGCGCCAGCTTGTTTTAACTGGAAAATATACACAGTGGTGAAAAAGTGATACCAGTTGGTGCAGTGTTTGATTAGAGCCTCCATGCTCTCAGTGGCACGTGGTTGAGAGATGCTGTTAGAAACCAGACAGATGGAGGAGTCGTGAGAGGTCCTGAGTGACTCCTAGTTAATCTGTTTCTCTCTGTCTGTGAAGCTCTAAATCTGTCTCTGCCTTCCTCGCTTGGAAGAAATTTTACCCGCGGGTAAACCCTCCTGCAAAGTGACCAAACTGTGATTCTGTGAACTCCCGTAAAACAGATTTCTGGCATTTTTACTTTGGCTAGCCCACAGCAGCAGCAGCAGCCTATGGTCAGAAAGAAAGAGAATTTGTTCTGGTGATCAGCCACAGTGATACAGGAACCAGAAAGAAAAAGAGTCTGATAACGAGGTTACGATGAGAGTGGGGAAGATAGAAAATGTAAATTGCTGCCATTACCGATGGAGAGGCATTGGAAATCAGCTGCAATTTTTATATATCTGAGACAGAAGGGGAAAAGTTCAAGCCTCGTGTCACAGTTTCTATGTGGATCAGAGTGGGAATGTGAAGTGAAATTGATTGCTACCAGTAATATATATAATTATTTTAAAAATGACTTCCTTCCCGTGATATTTTGTTGACGGGCACAGAGACAGCAGAATCAATAGACTCAATTAAATGTGCAGAAGGGTTATGGCTGTTGCATTATGTTGAACAGGCTGTAGTTGTTGGAGATAGGTCGGACAGCGGGGAAAATTAGAATGGATTGAAGTTATCAGAAAGTAAAAATAAAATATTAGCTTTCTTTGAATTTCACATGTAGCAGCAAACTAATCAATTTTGCTATTACATTCTACCAAACCAAATGCACTTCAGCATGTTGACATCAGTGTCATGTGAGAAAAACAGCAATACCTTATGTAATTAAAATGTATTTTCTCTGAATATACTGAATTATTTAGGGTTTTGATTAACTTTTGTTTGTTTGTTTTCTAGTCTGCATTGACTTAATGATTAATTTATTTTTTTTATTAATTGATTAAAAATCAGAAGAAAAAATACTGACCTTTCAAAAAATATATTAAATATTGATCATATATTACAATACAGTGAAAAATACCCAATGAAATGACACTTTTCATATATTGAAAAAAAGTGATGTGTTGATCCACACTGAATTAAAGTGAGAGGAATTTCATTATCTCATACAAAAAAGTGAATGAAATGAGCATTTCATTAAAATTATTACATGTAAAAATTTACTATAGTTTGTGCCTATCTTGTCATATATATTCTATATGTAATAATATAAATAACTATACATGGCCTGTGCATATATTGTAATATATTGAAAAATATTACCATATACAGGATTTTGGTGTATAAGGGGTGCCTGAACATTTAAAGAAACACGTTTTATGTCCTTTTACGACACAATCAGCAGTTATTCAAAGATATGAAAGAACACATTTTTGGGCTGTCTTCACCACTAAGGCTCCGACTAAGGCCCTTAAAGTTCATTTCCCTTCATGTAACCACACAAAAGCCGTTGCAGGCTGTATCTCGGAGCCAGGGCCCACAGGCAGTTAGGTGCATTTGAAGAAGTCTGTCTGGAGTTGCCACTGTCAGCTTCAATTTGGAGTTTGACTGGAAAGTGCCAAATGGGAAAAGATTGAATTCCTGATTAGAGAGGAACTACAGACTGAGCAAACCTTTCAGTGAGGACGCTCAAAGTGTACGTAACATGACTGCCCCCTGATGAAAAATGACATCTCACTAAATAAACGCCCTTCCCTGTTAACAAGGAGACCAAAAATAAGCGTGGACCACGGTAACATTTGGTTCGTTCGTGAATTTCCTTTCTGATGGGTAATTCTTATCAAGCTTATTACCCAGTTCATTTCATGCAAAGGCATGTGCCTGCTTGAAGCTATCAAACCTGAGTTATCAAAAGGAAAATGGAATTACAGATTAAAAGGGCATTTGCTCTCAGAAGCTTTATTAGGAATGTGAATATGAGTTGCATCTTGTATAATTCAATTTATTTCATCCTCAAGTGAGACTTGGGCCCAACTAGAATCAGACCTGCGTGCCTTTTGTCTTACTGCCGCCTAACAAGTGCGACAGGGGATCAGAGGAGCCACATGCAGTTAATGAGGGAGATGGTAGGATGGTTTTCAGTCCTAGACCCACATTAGCTGCTGCTGGTTTTCTGTCCTGCCAGGTAGTTAATTACAATAACCTGCTGTCCCTGATTACATGGCTAGAATGGAAACCAGCAGGGGTTTGGGTTGGAAGAACCAGCATTAAAGACCAACGTGGTGGTGGGATGGGGGTTGGTGGGTAAGTAATGAGATACAGGCAGGGGTCATTTGGTGAGATGATCACATTGTTTTGCATTGCAAGTATCCCAGCACAGGTAATTATATCAAATTATCCTTTCATTGGCGTCATCATGAATGGATGTTTTAAAATGTTGTGGTGCAACATTGTGTTGAAAAATGGCTGCTACAACATGCTATTATCCATGTGAATATACAAAATAATATTACAGCTGCTCTGTTATTATAAAATTTGGTATTTTTTTCTGAAATGAATCCTGTTTTTGTAAAACTTTGCCCAATTATCATTATACTTAGTGACTTAATTTGCATGATTGTGTGTTAGTTTACAATTTTCCAGTGCAAGGCTAGATGAGGTTCATTTCATAATGCTGAAAATATCACTTTATGATTTTGCTCGGGGATTTTGTGTAAAATGCTTTTCATTTATGAAAATTGCACGAGCTCTAAGATCACGGTAGAATTTCACGATTTTCACAGTGTATTTTTTACACAATTAAGCTGATCTGCATAATTTTTTTCAACAGTTAACGTGATTGGTCTGTCACTAAACGACTGAAAACAGTGGTTGTCAGTGATGTATTATGTTGGCACCTACACAGGCAAAGCATTTGGCAATGAATTTGCAAGTCCTCCTATTATAACCATAATCATCTCTTTGCAGCTTTACTCTCCTTGAATACTAATGTAGTAATTAAACATAATAAGGTATAGCAAATTATACGACAGTGATTGTGTACGAGACAAACTGTAGTATGTATTGATCTCATAATTGCACATCTCTCCCGGCTAAGTTCTCTCTTGTGCTGAGGCACATAATGATCAATACGCTTATTCTCTTGTGCTTCATGTAATAACATTAAAGCTCAGAGCCTGGACTTCCCCTCACCTCATCCAATGTAATTGTGTTTTGCTCACTGTTATGTCTTGTCTGTCTGTTTTTGTTTGCGTTTTTCCTAGAGGCTTTTTTTCTTTTGTCAGTCCATCAATGTCAATTTTGTTCTATATTGACTTGCCTCGTTAAATAAAGGTTGAATAAAAATAAATAAATGTCTCACAGCTACAACCATATTTTACAACATGGTACTTGAATTCACACTGGGATAGACTGCTGAATGTGTGTGTAGAGTGGTATGTATACAGTCTACTGTTTACTGTTGTCCCTGTATATGAGACAAGGCTTGTGCTCACTTGTTCTTACAAACTGTGCAGGAGTCAGTGGGTGATAATGAAGACAAAGCCGTGCACAAAATTTCGTATGAACTCCCACAGACTGAACTCATGCATTGCTGTTTCAGTGTTAAAACCTTCATCAGAATAAGATAATATAGGATGATGGGATTGTCACAGGCATACAGTCTCTCCTTTAAAAGTCCTGTGTTGTGTTGTTTTCTACACCACATTATGGTTGTGTGCATCATTTGCATGTCCTTATGACTTGAACTTTGTCTTTTCTACTGCAGGACCAGTGAATTTATATTGTTCCCTCTGCCTGCATGTGTTATAAGTGTTTAACACCGAATTATCAATAAATTTTCAATTTGCAATGCAGGAGCACAATATGGGGAAGTTTATTTGAAACCCTCTCGTCCCTGCACCATGTGGCAGCATGTAATAATGTTTCCTTATTTATCAAAATGCCCCTGCACCATTGTCACCGAAGCAAATTCCTTTACTGTACTTGCTGAAAAGTGGTTATTCTGTTTCTGATTCAATGGCAGTCTCCTAAATTTTTTTTTATGCTTCAGCAATGATCCAGAGAGGCTATTTTCCTGTTATTTGCTTGAGTGTCAGAGTTTGATTCATGGAGCAGCAGAAAACAGAATGAAAAACACCTTCATTGTAAGGCATTTATTTTATAGTCTTGTGCCTGTTAGCACCACTGCAGCCCCAAACAAATGTTTACAGCCAACTTTAACAATAGCAGGAAATCATACTCAATGCTGGCAGTCCGTTCCTAGACCTGAAACACAGACTAATTGCAGAAAACTTGTATAGCCTTTGTGTAAACCAAATTCCTGGCAATGCAACGCTAATCTAGTGCAGAAGTTATTGTAGCCTTAATTAATATAGTCTAATTATTGATTGTGTTCACTGGCAGCCAGATTGAAGGTCGACATTGTTTCTTCCTGATATTTTAGTTGTGGTTTACAATGCAGTGAGTCAGACAGCTATTCTAGGTTGACTCACTTATTTGAAAATTTAAGCTGTTCCACATTATATATTACATTACGCCGCTTTGGAAAAGCTGTGATGGAATTAGATGAAAAATTTTCACCACTCCATTTTGCCAAAAAAAAAAAAAAAAAAAAAAAAAAAGTAAACAAAGTGTCTGCGGGCTCATTTTCAGAGAGTAATAATTCTTAGCTGATAAGCACTCCAGACACGGTTCTTTGGGGGGAAAAAAGAAGCACGTCTAATCAGACAACACCGGTACAAACACTCCACCAAAACATGATTTACTGAAATGAAGTAAACAAAAAAGGTCACTGAAATCTCTCCAACTGGCTGGAAGCAGCACAAATCCACTATTCACCCTGCAGTTGCATCCATATGCAGTTTGTCCAGGCAGGAGGTAAGACAGTGACTCTCAATCTATTTATCTACCCAACTTATTTGCCTCTATCTTATTCATTTTTCAGTGTTGAAAACAAATCTATTACCAGGTAACTATGCACTGTACTCACTGCACTGTAAACAGCAGGACAGAAATTTGGATTTCGGGTGTTTACAATTAACAAAAACACATCTGACATTATCCAAATTGGACCTCTGGGATGAAACTTCCCAAATACCTGTTGGCATACAAAAGAAAATAAAATCAGCAAGCAGCATGTAGCATGTCGATGCCAGGTAAATGCCCGTCATTACAGTTTCCAACACACTCATGCCAGATGCATTAAGGGATAGAGAAGAGTAAGAAAATGCATGTTGTTGGTGAGAGCTTGAGAGATTGAGCTCTATGTGAGGCAGACTGTTAGGGATACATTATTCAGGGCCTCTCTCACCACTTAAACTAACTTACCCAAGCAAGGCATCCTGCATTTGCACTTTACCTCGTGGCAGGCCACCAAGACAAACACACTGCCCATTTCTCTCTCTGTTTGCCACCTCTGTATGCTTTTTCTAAGCCATGTAATGGTCTCACACAATATCTCCTCCTTGGCTTTGAGGGATGAAACAGTAAGAATTTTTGACCACTACCAGTAAGAGCAATTCATGATTCCCCCAGCAGAGAAAGACAGAGAATATAGAGGCTTGTAAAAAGTATCAGAGAAATCGATTGATAAGCAAATCCATTCCTGACAACAGGTTGCCCTCCCACCTCCCCCTGGAGTCACATCTATGATATCACAATGTGTCGGTTCAGCAATATCAATAAAGTTTTGAATGTTAACTCGGTCTGCGTGAACCGAAGGGGCTTCCCAGAGCACGGTGCTGTGTAACCTTTAACAATCCAGCAAGAGTCAAAAGGACACTTATTACTCACTCACCATGTGGCGACTGAACAATAACAGAAAACATGCAGCAGGGCAGTTTGTGCCGCAATCCAATATGAATCCACCACCTCATCCTCAGATGTTAGGTCTGAACATTTTCCTCAGACAGTTCTCTACTCTCAGCCTGTGTGACTTTAACTTTTAACGGTTCCTTTTATTCACACAAAAGCACACAGGAGGGAAATGTAAATATGCAAGCAGCGCAGGCATTTCACTATCCTTCTGAGCATATGTTTGTGTTACAGGCAGCATATTTGGTCATGGACATGGTTTATAATTAAAGACCTGGGAGGCCTTTCCAGTGTATGCTCTGGTGGTTGGAGCATCTTCTCCTCTGAAAGAGATCCTGCCCAGAGGCAAGTCAGACTGCCACTGTACCATGCACAGGACACTGTTGTGCACAGCGAGAGCTCAACATTAAAAAACTATAAATTCTCCAAGCATCGGGAAGTTGATGTCACTCTGTGGAAACATCTACTGTGCTGAAGACAATCTATTCCTTTATTTATATCCCTGCCATGGATGCTGATCAGTTTAGTCTGTCTTGGCCCCAGAAGCTCCTCCGGGATGTTTGCATCAGTGAAGGACATTATTTAGCCTTCAGATTTAAACCCGGCAGTAATCATGGTTGCATCTTCATTACACAACGAAGAGAATTCCCATATAGAGTATCTCATTTATTATACTAATAATTACAAATGCAAAACAACCACTCCTGTGTGAGGTGCCAAGATATATAAAAGATCAGTAGCAATCCCAAGGTTGCTATTTAAGAAGTGTGTTGGTGTCAGTTTATCATAAACTATTCAATAGTATTGTAGGAAGGAAAAGATAAGATTCAGTTCAGTTCAGAAACCAAAGTCAGGCTCCATAAACTGGGTCAGTAAATGTTTCATGATAGAACATTTGGTATGGTTAGAGCCCACAAGGGGATGTTTTGTGGGTGTGGGAGTGCCGCTCTCCCTGATGTGTGTGTGTGTGTGTGTGTGTGGGCTCATTCTTGCCTTTCCAGAAGAAATGACAAAGCAGTGTTTGCCATTACTTAATATTATTGTGATTTATCCATTTTGTGCTGCTTGAATGCCACCAGAAACTTCTATTGAAAAACGTATCTTAAAAACCTCAGAGCTAATATGCTAAATTTTATTTTTTAATCTGAAAAGTTTTCACACTGTGGATTACCCCAGCACCTTCAGTGAGCGCTCCTCCTCGGGGATTGTCGAAACTTTGATGTGCTACATTTTGCACTGATTCAGAGGATTAATATGTGACATTTTAAAAAAAGGCCTATAAAGAAATTTGTGAATCCCATTCAACCACTAGCTATAGCATCATTAGACTTCACATATATGTATGCATGTGTGCTGCTCATTTCTAAAAAGCTAAATATCCATTTTCCAAACTAATACCTTAAATTTTCTACATACACACTTCTAAAGTGGATGATGGAGAAAATGGTAAATAATCTGAATCTGACTTCTGCAACATCCAGTGCTTTCATTAAACTAAAGATGGCATAGTTCTTCTAAATGGAACTATATGGATTTGAGGCTTTATTGGACATTACAGTGAAACATGCAGCCATACATTCAGCATAACTGCAGGCCTGATCAGCTGGGTGAACCAGCTTGTCAAAGGGTGGCCCTGGCACTAGCCCTGGGACAAGTTGGACAACGTCTCAGCCTAATCAAATTACATTTAAAAATAGCTAATTTAAATGCATTTATGTGTTTCAAGGGTGTTTTCCAATATTATAAAGCAAATGTTAATCTACAAGAGTACAAATCCAAAACAAACAATGGGTCTGGCCAACTTGCAGGGTCTAGAAAGACGAGCAAGGGAGCGTCAAAAGAAAAGTCAATTTGGTCAGTGGAAAGGGAATGTAAGACTGGCAGAATGACACTGAGAAAATTGTCAAAGGAGAAGTTTTGCCACACACACACACATACAAACACATATATAGATACACGCAGACTCGGTTGAACCAAATTGTGCATTATCAACCCATTAAAATAGAAGAAACTATGACTATGTTCTGTTGAAGTAAACACTGATTATGTTGTCAGAGTGTGAGAAGACAGACATAATGGACTGCACTACCCCCTGCATGCCAGCGGGTCTTAGTACAAAAAGTTTTAAATGGTGTAATATTTTACCTCCATAGGGATCAATTTGTCAGCCTGCAGTGCCCATATGCTTAACTCACCCCCACCCTGGGATAAGTGGGGATGTGTCAGACTTGTAACACTGTATTAGCTACATAATTTAATTTCCATGCCCAGAAACATTAACCCATTTTAGCACATAAAGTACCTTGATCAGTTTTTTTTTTTAACAGCAGACTGGAAAATAACTAAAACTATTTAAAGAAGAGGAATCGGAGGCAAAACTTTCTGATAAAATGCAATTTCTGTGGTCATGATGGTTTAATATTTTGCATGTGCATCTACTTGAAGTCGGATCTATCATCTTTGCTATAGATAGTCAATGTGGGTATATAGATGTACATGATTAACACCCAGTACACTGCAAACATATTGCTTTTAACCTCATTTTAATTAGACCTTTATATGATAACTCTTTTGGAGTTTTAGCATTTATGAGGGCACTCTGCTGTAGGAATAAGCAAAAATATGCTGTAAATATAGTACTTAGTCAAAACGCTGGTTCCAACTCTTGCTCACATATGCAGCTCTGTGTACACACAGATAGCTCAAATGAAAACAGAGAACATCAGAGTTCATATTGATTTAGAAAAGTAAAGAGGACAGGGAAAACATTCTTATATTTTTATATGCTACATGCAGTGGCGCCAATCTGAGCTGAGAGCACAATACTGTGAGTGATGACTTTGATGTTTAAGTGACATGCGATTTCAAGTGTCTTCTATCAAGACTGTTCAAAGGAGTTATTTCTCAGACAACGGTCCTCAGCTACCTCTCAGCACCAATGAACCTGTGGCCTCAGTGAGTGTGTCCCCTGAGCTGAGCATCATCAATCCTGCTGAACCTCATGTATTTCAGACAAAAGCACAGATGTGCCTTTGAAAGTTCTGAAGGCAAAGATCTTTGGGGGCATTATAGTAAATGTTGACATGTTTTGTAATGTTTTACCATTCCATGACAAACCGGGTTGATCTGTTGAACATCGATCTGTTAAAAGCAATGAAACTGAATTTAACGTATTTTTTGCTGCATTTATTATACAGTCGTATAAAATATAAAAAGTGGCTTTGACTATGAAGTTCTCTGCTACTTTTATGCAGTTGTCAACAACTTTTAAATCCAAACAATTAAAAACAAGCAAAGAAAGAGGTTTTTGTTCAGCATGTTGACTAAAAACATATACAACTCTTCAAAGTGTGCACCTTTTCAGTTACACAAGAACACATAATGAAAATCATGCTTACATTGGAGCCAGTTGTCTTGAATGTTGCAGCCTTCTGTATGTGACAGATGCTCCCTGCATTGTCAAGTTTAAAACAAGCAGTCATTACACTGCAGTGGTCCACTGCCCCTCAGAGGCTACAGCCAATATCTACAACTAGTCATAGGAAATGGTCAAATTGAACTCCAATAGCAAAAAAGCAGGAAAGAAAAATATTTACAACTCAGTTACAATGCTGTTAGCAGTATCTGATCCATCATTAGAAGCACAACTTAGGATCATAAATAATGACAGTTGTTTATTAAAAAGCAAAATTACAGTCAAATTATTTACATGTATTTTTCATATATCGACCAACTTTTTTTTTCAAAGCATAAAAAATATTTAAGATCTTCTTTAACTCTTTTAAGAAGGCATTTTAAACCCTTTACGGTTTTGTCATTTGCTGGGGTTCCAGCTGCCATTGAAAAGCTCAATATGGACTTCCTGCTAGCATCCTGTTGAAGAACAGCACTGCAGGCTCTGCGGTCAGGTTTTGGATGCTGTAGGCATGTCCTGTGTGACAGAACAACACAAAATAAACATGGAGATACTGCACAACAAAGACAATTATTACTTTTAATGCAAATATATCCAAGGCAGTACAATTAGACTAAAATGACTGCCCCGATTATCTTGCTAAATATTCTGATTACAGCTGTTCACGCATTGATCAGCTGGAGAGCAAGTTAATTTTATTGCACCATTATTCTAATAGGACTACACACTATTTTCAACTTTTTGGCCGTTTTTAGCATACAAGTGCAGTGACTTTCTCACAGAAGCAACTGAGACTCTAAATCAACACCATTGTTTTAAATTCCTGCTGACACGTTCATATCAACCTGCACTTCATCTTGAGGTTGTTTCAAGCGCCCAGTGATGAGGAAATAAAGTTGTTTTTAGACACATTTGTGTAAAGAGCAGAGCACTGGCTTTTTGCACCTGTGGTTGATTCTGTGATGATTTTTTTTTAAAATTGCATAGAACAGCATCACCAAATCAAAGCAACAGTCAACGCTTTGCACTTTTTTAACAGCATCAAATTTGTAAATACATTATTTCTTAAGGATAGATCATTAATTTTTTGCTTTCAAACTTTTATATTCCAGATAAGGACGGGAAATTTATATCTACAGCAGGGCTCTAAAGCACACAATAAACAATGCTTTCCAACATCCACCATTATTTATCTGTAAACAAACTCCAGTATAAATAAATAAATAAATAAATAAATACATGCATGCATGCATACATAAATAAATAAATAAAACCTACTTTAGCGAAAAACCACAGTCTAAAAACAAGACTTAAGCAGAGAAGTTGCACAAAAGAAAATACATCAGTCATGTCAGTGGTTCCACATCATTTTACAGAATTGGGTCACAGAATAAATGATTCAAAATGTCTTGGAACTGAGAAAAAACATTGAATTTAGTCACAGAGGAGGAAATTGTGGACAGAGATTCTGGTGGTGCTGTTGTTCCATGTAACGAAAATCGAGGAGTGTGCCTTTAAACCACCGGGTTTACCTTGTCATTACTGATTGTCACTATTAGAGCAATAAACAGGAACATTAATATCAATTTGGAAGTTAAAATAGACACGTACAATTGAAATCTGCACAAAGTATATCATATGCTTACCATGTGGCACCATGAAGGTCTGTCCTGGGTTGAAATGAGACTCCTTACCATTGTTGGTGACACTCACACAACTTGTCAAGATGTTAAAAACCTTTGAAATGGAGGGAAAAAAGGGGTCAGCTTAGTTAAAAGGTAGATAAGTTCAGTAATTGAGGCCTCAGTGTTTCCGTGCAGCGGAGTATAGGAGGACTGAGGAAGTGAAGAAGAATCATATATCAGAAGTAGAAATGAGTAAACAGTTTACTCACAGTTGTAGCACTGTGATCCACCCAAAGAGGTTTCTTCATGTAGGAGCCCAGCAAGATCTTTCCATTACAGAGGGACTCACAGTGCAGGTCCACATGGAAGCCCATAGCTCTGCCTTGGTAGAAGTACCACTTAAACTGGTCTGGAGTTACCTCGGCTCCATCTGCATGTCAGGCAAAAGTAAAGATTACTTCATGTTAGGGCCGGGCAAAACTGGAAGGTATATGCAGTTGGGTGAATTTTCTGGGTTACAGAATGTATGCAAAGGCACAGTGATGGTAGTAGGTCCCTTTTAAAAAGGTACCCAGTGTAGTTCGTGACCACTAGTGGTGCTAAAGTGCACCCTAAGAAAACCAGTTACATTGTTTACATCGACGTGATGTAAACAATGTAACTTTCAAAATATTCCAAAATAAGGCTTTGCAAATGTCTTTTGAGACAGGCTTCAAGGACACACACACACAATATGCTTTGGTGAGAAATTTTAAATGTAAACAAAAATTACAAGGAAAAATACACAGTGCTTTTTATTAATTTTGTACTTTTCTTTTTTGTTTTGCTAGTAAACTGCATGTAGGAAGTTAACTGCTTATATAAATCATATGCTATATTAAATGTGCTGTTTAAAAATATATATTCTCTGAGATATTTTCTTACTGTCAACAGTGGTAGGCCAGAGATTCCTGAGCCACTCTGTCAGGTTGGCCTTATCCTTCTCCTGTAAGACCAGCGGCCTGAGAGGAGGAGCGCAGAATTCAGATTCAGACAGCAGAGGATGGATGATTCTGGATGACTGTGGAGCTGGAACAAACAAACAAACAAAAAAACATACGAGGTTAAATTACACATGAAAAAGAATCAGGTTAGCTTGGGGGAGTTCAAGCTGAAAACAGAAATAGACCATGTCTACAAATTTAACAAGCTTTTCTCCAAGCGTTTTAAGGCAAGAGTTTATGGTTCATGCACTGTATATACAAAATATTTAGGACATACTGCAGTCTCCATCTTCCTGACACTGTTCCAGCTCAATCATGGAGGATGGCCCACTTTTGAGGCCTTTTAACCTGCGAAAAACAAATCATCAAAACACAATTCATTTTAACAAATATAAAAAAAGATGAATTGTGACAACATTTAGACTGTTCCTTACGTGCTATCTGAATAACGTCTGTTGTCCCGCAGGATCTCATGGTTCGAACGCCTGCCTTGCTTCTCCTTAGGTTCTGCAGCAACCACAGTGACTGTGACAGCATCAGGATCCTGCACAGTGTCTTCAGAATGCTCCTCCTGGAGAGGGAGGATTTTATGCCTGCTCTTCTGACAGGCGTCTCCACGGTCGGACACAATAGGGGTTGCTGTGGCTGATGTGAAAATGTCCTTAAATGTGGCCAAAGAGCGTTTGACAGACTTTGGAGCGGAAAGTGGTTTGTGTTTGAGCAGGGGTTCAGGGGCTCCTCCCAGGGGCTTTGGAGAGACAGCCACGTTGCCATTTTTGGGGGCTCCGAGTGCAGGGGATTTCAGATGTTTAGACTGTTGCCCTTTACTCTTGTGCGTTTTGGGGTTCTTAGGATTGAGCTTTTGAGGTTGGGAGGAGATGCTCTCCACATCCTCAGAGATTTCACTAATCCTCTTCCTGGTGTGTTTCCTCTTCTGTTTACCTGATAATGGCGTGTCGACCTGCTCCATTTGACTTCTTTTGGGAGGGATACTGGCTGCTGTTCTGGGCACTTCTGCATCAGCGGCACGATGATATGTGTTGTGAAAAACTGTATCCCCTTTAAAATCACACAAGAGCGACATAATACATGTCGATGTAAAAAATGCAACTTTCAAAATATTCCAAAACAAGGCTTTGCAAATATCTTTCTAAGAAAAGCTTCAAGGATACACACACAATATGTTTAGGTGAGAAATTTTAAATGTATATCATAAACCTGTTTGATCTTTATAAATCCATCTGTGAATACTTACAACACAGCAGGGGTATCTGTATCTAACAAGATTTCAACATTCACCTGAAATGCTTGAGAGTGAAGTATGTTTTTATAAACACCTGACCTTACCTGAGGCAACGCTGAGCTCTCGTTGTGGGAAGTCAAAAAGGTCCTGATCGAGAACCTGCTGTGGCTGCTCCTGATCTTGGACCCCTTCTGCCATAACTGCATTAAATTTGTTGTCTGTTGATGTTGTTTCTTCTGTACTTTCTCTCTTCTTTGTTCTCTTTTTGTTCAGTTTAAGCTTCTTTTTCTCAGCTTTCTGCTTTACAGTCTGACTGGGTGACAGCTCAGACTGCTTCTGATTTCTCTCACCTAAATTTCCATCCTTCCTTGCCTTTAAAGGCGAAACTGCATCCGCTCTAGGCTTTTGGTGGTTTTGTTTCGACTTCTTCAGCACAGGTGGGTCATCTGTTATCTCTGTTGCCTCTATGGTCTTAGTGCAGCTCAGCCACCACTCTCCAGGCTTGCTCCTTTTCCTTTTTCCAACCACCTGGTTATCAGATGAGCTCTCTTCATCACTGCTTAAAGGTCTGGTCTGCTTAGCCTTTCTATTTGCTCGAGACTTGGATGTCACTTTTCTTTGTGCTTCTGGTTTCATGGTTTCTTTGACTAGGGGACAACAGCCAAAAACAAATCATATGAGTGCATTTCAGTTTGTATAAATATAAGAAAACACCACTGATTTTGATGGGAACATCTATTTTGAGACAGTTGCATTACTGAACATTCACTGCCCTCTCTCATAGCCAGAATAAAGGGTAAAAGATGTGTCACATATCAAGCGTCCATGTCATGATTCTGTGTTTTTGGACTTTTAGGTTTGGACTTGTGTTTGGACTCCTGTGTTCCTTGTGTTTCTTGTTGTGGTTTTCTGTCTCTGTTCTGTGTGGCCCTCTTGTTTCCCTGTAGCCCTGCCCAGCCTGTGTTCCCCTGCACACCTGCCCTGTGTTAGTCTCGTCAGCCCAGCCCTTGTGTTCTTGCCTGTCACACCCTCGTTGTCTCCCTTGTCTACCAATCCCCGTGTTTCCCTCCTGTTCTTGTGCCTTCCCACTCCAGGTGTGTCTTGTCTAGTGATTAGTTCCTTATGTGTATATATACCTGTTGTTTCCCTGTGTTCTCTTTCAGTTCGTTTGTCTACACTCCCAGCGTTTGTCTACATGCCCAGAGTTTGTGCCTCGTGCTCTTCGTCCTTGTTTTGGTACTCCTGCTTTATATTTTGTATTAAAAAGTTATTTTTCTTCAGTTCCTGGTTTGTCTTTTGCGTTTGGGTCCACCTGCCTTGC
>OMLF01051350.1:0-14724 GCA_900302615.1 Holocentrus rufus
CCATCTCCGACTCCACTAAGGGTCCATTTTGGTTTCGTGGTTTATGATGTGCACTTTATTGCAGCTTATCTTACATGTACAGTGTGCACTCCTGCTCAAAATGGCTGCCGTGTGTGCACTGATCAGAGAGGATGGAAAGTCCTCTTTAGTAAAGCTCAGTCAAGTGCTATCTTGCAAAAAGCTCGTCAGACAGACAGAAAAAAAACGCATAAGTATGAAAACTTCAAAGTGCAAACAAAAGGAAATGAATGTCAGAATACGGGATTTGATGCCGCTTCTCATTTGCAAGCATTATCCTGCTTAGCTGGGATTGAGAAACAAACTTTAGATTAAAATGAATGCTGGTAGATGGAGATGAATGTAACACGGTCATTGATATTCCTGCAGCATTCGGAAAACCAACTCTGACTCAACAATTAGCTTTCACATTTTGTTAGGACAAAGTGAAGCAAAAATGGACCTCACATTAAAATGAATGCTGTATGGAGATGAATGAGAGTGGTCATTGATATTCCGCCGACAAACTGCAGCCACTAATTTACATGCCCATGCCCTTGTGGCTGGTCTATTACTGTGACACAATAAAAAAACACTGCAGTTAGTTGCGCTGATGTATTCTACTTTCCACACCTGAGCCATTACAGGTCTAACTGCAAATGACTGGACAAGCCTCGTCACAATGTCAGTGAGCCAGACACTGTCTCAGTATTTAGGTCCCGGCTCCAGACCTATTTATGCAAAAGCGCATGAGTGCACACACACAAAACCAAATGTGCACACTTGCATGCAGCTATATTTTACTTCCCTGTTTGTTCAAAGGACAATATTTGACTTAATTTGAAATGATGCCAGATAGTTAAATAGTATAGAAAATCTTCATCTTACCCAGTAGTTTGTTTAGTCTCATATATAAAGTGTTTAAATCTTGTTTTTCTTCCAACAAGGTCAAAAATCTGCCAGTGGGATGAGATAATCCCACTTGTTTCCAATGCTAATCAACTTGTTTCCAGAATTTTCCTGAATCAAGTGTCATTTTCTTGATCCTAGATGCAACATATTTATACTTGTTCCTAGAAAAACTGCATTGGAAACAAGTGGGATTATCTCATTTGGTTGCATGTGAGACCCAGACAGTGATGTAATGCATTAAGGCCCTAGATGCAACTTTAGCCATGTGTCATATTGACGCCACTGTGTTCTGCAGGAGGGAGATTTGCATCACCACTAAGGCACTGACATTTGTATTTTGTCACCATGACAGTGATATTCATTCAATATCTTCGCCTCATATTTAATGCTAGTGTGTATATTTTGATTTTAAACTGTGTATATTTTATTTTGTGTATACTTTGACTTTTACTTTTGAATCCCTTATATTGAAAAAAAAAAAAACATTACAAAAATGCACACACTGAACTAAGACTGCAGCATCACTGTTTTACTAGCTTGATGAAACTTGTACAAACTAACTGATTTGACAAGCTGCCAACAGAATGAACAAAATACAAAAATACCATTTAAGACATAATTGCAAAGTAGAAATATAAACATGATATGAATATACTTATCTAGATATTCATAAAGTTGAGAATATTGCTGTCTGGGAAAATTGCGTCTTACCTTGTCCCCTTTGCAAAATCCTCAGGGTGATGTGTCGCAACAGTTTGACGCTCCCTTGGCGGCTCGAGTCCACATTTGGTCACTGAAAACGATTTGTTTCCAATGTGATTTTGGCTCTGGATTCACTCTAAATCTACTCACTGAGCCATACAGGACTTACAGATGGGGGGTCATAGTGCTGCTTTTGGCCTTCAAATGATTCTGCCCAGCCATATCCAATGAGGCTTTTCTGAGCACATGACTTCCTGTTGGAAACATTCAATCTGATCCAATAGGACCAATAATGTGCTGTTTGTCTTTCTGCTGCTTCCACCTGGCTTCTCAGCAGTGGACAAGCTGTGAAGGAACCAGATTTTTATCAACTGAGGCTTGAATTGACAATATGGCTGACATGGAGCAGCATTTTAATTCAGAAGCAGAAATGGATTCACCAATTAAAATAAGCAGGACTCTGTCCTGCTTATTTTGTCCTGACATGTCCTTTGTAAGCTAATGCAAAAAAAAACAAAAAAAAAACAAAACAAAACAAAACTATAAGTGGACAATTGAGTACTATCTTGTCTTATTTTATGTTATCTTATTATCTCACTATCTTAATATATTAAAGTTCACTCATGTTCTGACTGAAAGTGAATAGTAACAGTGCCAGTAAGCTAATTTAACCGAGGAACTACTGCTAACATTAACATGCACTTGCAACTGCTAATGCTAGCTTACTTGTGATGTTTGCTAATGTGCTAATGAGATATGCTAGCACCAAGGCATTTAGGATTTTTCTTCAAAGATACAAAAAATTGCCAGTGGGATGAGATAACCCCGCTGGTTTCCAATGCTAATCAACTTGTTTCCAGAATTTTCTTGAATCAAGTGTCATTTTCTTGATCCTAGTGGGCTGATCTGTCTTAATCTGCCTTGTTTCAACAGATTTATAATTGTTCCCAGAAAAATTCCTGAAAACACTGCATTAAGATGGAGATTTTTTGTAGTGTAACTAGCCAGCAAGCTGACATTATCTTAACACAAAATCAGTCAGATGGATCAGTGATGAATTGATTAGTTTCCAGCCAAAAACAGCACAGAAATTAATATCTGCTCACTGAATGAAAAGAGACAGACAAGTTGCAGACTAACAAACAATCGACTGTTCACAGCTATTGTTACCCAAGAGCTGCTGACTTCCAATATGTCTGCCAGAGGGGGAGTTACGTCACCTGAAAGCTCTCTGTACACATTTACCATTCACAAACACAACACAAAATGGCTGAACCGTGAGAGATACAGCAGGGTGCTGTCTGCAAGACGAACACAATGCAGCTCATTGTGTCGATGCTGTTTGCATGTTGTGTAAGAAACCAGCGACTGGACAGTGTCCTCTGGCAGGAAGTGGAGACATTTGGACTGTAAGTATGACTGAAAAGCTCCCAGAGAGTCACATCAGGCAAAAACTGTCGACTGCTGAGATTAATGGAAAGTAGAAAAATGTCACAAACTTCAAAGAGGCGCACGCAAATCATTATGCAACAATCCCTTGTGCTGTTCAAGAAGGCTGTGAGATTATGTAGGAGCCTAGCTTTCAAGATGTGTGTGGGTGTGTGTGTGCATGTGTGTGTGTGTGCATAATGAAAGATGTGCATATTCACAATTAGATATAGATTTTGTTTCATTTATGCATTTTTTTTTAGTATAGTCCTCCATCAGCCAAGACGGACTTTTTAAATGAATATTTTGTGGAAAACATTCTCATCATTGATATGCTACAGCCATACAAGCCTCTAATTTGCATCCCCATGTACTAATAGTTGGTTCATTACTGTGTGGCACAGTACCAAAACATTACGGCTGGTTCAGCTGACATTTTCTATTTCCACACCTCATACATTATAGTTGGGATGCAATTAATGGCTTTTTGTTTCCTCGACCCTGCACGTTACAAATGAAAAATGCACCTTTTCTTACATAATGACTAATGGCTTATGCTTTTGTAAAACAAAGTAAGATGCCATTTAAAGGCTAGTACATAATTTAAGTCCATGCTTGCCAATATGCACGCTTTCACAAAATGGATCCTCATTTTTTTTAGAAATCATGAAGCACAAGACAACGATTTTTAGATTTTCAAAGGAGAGATGCTGCATGGTGTTTTTGCAGCTCCTGCAGTCTGTTCATCTCCTCGGATGCAGGACTTCAGTGTTTGGTAGCTTCCGAAACGAAGAGACAGCATTAACAGATTGCATTATAAATAAATTGCACTGGCAGTTTCCGTGGTATGAAAACACCGGGGTGTTTTGGCTACACTTTGCAGCTCGTCTAATTGAGAGGACTCGGAGCCCTTTGACAGATTGAGTGGACTGCAGTGCGTTGCATGATTCAGTAGACGGAGAGGCAGGTTGCCAGAGAGAAAACATTCAGTGGGTTGGCAGCATCGACAGCTGTACTCAGAGGAAAAGGCAGCGAGCTTCAGAGCTTCAGCGAGAGCTGTTTGCCTGTTTTATTCACTCGTTTATAGAAAATGTCTTTCTGCAGTCATTGATATGCCATCGGATTACCGTGCTGCTTCTGAAGTGCTCATTTTTGAGCTCTTATTTGGTTCATTTTTTTGTTGTGCTTCCATTTTATGCATTATCTTTAGTCATGTAAATTGTTCATAAATGTTGATTTTCTGCAATTTTAATGTTTGATGCAGCTATCTTCACCCATTTTAATCTCAATGCACTGCAACAGAAATCTCCATCTTAAGTCATTCAGTCTGATCTTCATGTTTTTTTTTCATACAAGGTAAAAATCTGTCAGTTTGATGTATTTTTGCTTAAAAACAACAAAATAAAAACAAAATGATAAATTTTTCTGTAGCCACTTATGTGTTTATATCATGTGAACCGGTGTCCTGCTGCCTGGTCTGTAAACTGCTCTGTAGTCCATCCAGCAGCATCACATTTCACAAAGGTCAACAGGAAAATGTTGAGGCTGATCATCTCCTCCTCATGCTACAGGTTCACTGCACACGTGTGCAATATCACTGACATGATGAACATCTGATCAGGACTGTTAGACCACAGTCTGCTGGCCTTCATCCAAACCTGGAGGAACCTGAATTAAAAGTCAGACCTTCGACATCATCATCTACTTCATCCATCGATCCATCCCTTCATCATTATTCATCCACTCACTTGTATCTACTACTACTCCAATATATATGACAGATTACAGGTTTCCCACAGGTCATGGAATTCCTGTAAAGTCATGGAATTACAAAGTCCATTCCAGACAGTGAGAGGCAGGGAACTTAATAAATTCCCTGACCCTTTAATAAATAATAAATCAAGTCTTGGACTATCATAAAATTTTGTCAGGCTCAATAAAAAAAACTCAGT
Organism: Holocentrus rufus; assembly: GCA_900302615.1. NCBI lineage: Eukaryota > Metazoa > Chordata > Actinopteri > Holocentriformes > Holocentridae > Holocentrus > Holocentrus rufus. The sequence continues at coordinate 4,992 of OMLF01051350.1, forward strand.
AGTCATTCACCAAAATTAATATTTATTTTCCATTGTATTCAAATTATAATAAACTTTATTATAACAGAACAAAGTTTAACAAAATCTGAAGTGTGTTGAGAATTTTGGTCAAGGAAAAAAAAGTCTCAACGAAAAAGTTTCAGCGATTCAACATTTTAGGCATGGAAAAGTCAGGGAATTTTACATTTGGCGTAGAGCAGGAAACCGGGACAAAGTACAGAGAGGAACCTGTACACACACACACACACACACACACACACACACACACACCGAGTTTTCCCTCCTGCTGATTTACCTGAAAATGAAAGTGGAGAATCTGCTCAGACTCTGTCAGCCTGACAGCCCGACTAACCAACCAGAACGACTGAATCAAAATGTCATATCTGTGTAAGGCTGTCTGTGCTCAGCGGAGGTGTCGCATCTATTTGTCTGCATGAAGTGTGTGCGTGTGTGTGTGAGCGAGTGCGTGCATGTGTGTGTGTGAAAGAGAGAGAGAGACTCTGTCCAATGTCAGACCAAAGCCAAGTGGATGTCTTCAGCTCCTCTGATCTGTTTCTAATGCAACATGAGACGTTCAGGTGCTTTTATCCAAAGTGAATGATGGTATGCACTTTTAGCACAGGAGGACTCAAACCTGCCACCCTGGCTGTGATAGTGCCTTGCTCTACACTGAGAATGAAACCTAAAACCCATTAAAGGGGTGGTAAACTAAAATATGTAATTTTTTTACACCAGTCATATTTACGCGTACAATCTTTGAAGGCATTTTCTATGTAAATGTTTAAGTTTTGTTTTGCCAAAGAAGAAAATGACAACCTGTAAAATGCTGAACTCCTGCAGCTGCATCCTTATACAGCGGTCTGATTTCAGTGAATTTCATTATACTGTGCAAATGCGTTTTCATGAACAGGGTTGGGGTGTAATTCATTAATTACACGGTGCTGTTGAGCTCCACACAAACTCAACCTGTACTCACAGACTCGCAGGACTCGGTGACATTTCCTCTCACACAACACTTTTCGTTCTCCAGCCCTCTCACCTCAGCTCTCCTCCATGAACCCTCAACCTCTGATGCCAGCCACTTCACAGATGCTTGTTCTTCTTCTCTATAATTATCAGGAGTTACTCATTACCAATCTCAAAAGTCAACATGATGGAAAAATCTGAAGTATCTCAGTTGGTATTTTGTCAATATTTGTCCTTCAGAATCCACACAGAGAAACTTTTTTTTTTTTTTTTTCTTTTGCATTCTTGCTGAGATTTCCTGGCACTGTTAATTGGGAAGACTATAAGATGAGATTGTTATGACATTGTTAAATTAATATTTCATAAATCTGTTGGTAATTGGCGCCTGTGTTTCAGTGCATAATCAATATTTACTGCCAAACATTTTCAGAATGATATTCCTGAGCTCTTTCAGTGAAAGAAAAACCTACAGGACATTTTAGCATTTTTACACTCTGCTACATTTTTGATAAATGTAACGTCGTCCAAACACACAGCAGCAGCTCCATCTTACTGTCTTCACTATTTTTTATGCTCCAATGCTTTTGAGACGTCGTGTTAGTTCTAGTTCTAGACCATCTGTTGCTCAGTGTATGAAAACATCAGCATACAACTAACTAATTCAAGATACAGTGAGGACTGTTAAGACTCAACTGACACATGCATGTACTATGCACATAATTTTAGTATTCTTTTATCAGCTGAGTCTAACTGGTCCTCATTTAAACGTCAGTATTGTAGCCGTGCTTCAAACTCAGAGATTAAAGTGGGGTCCATATTCCTGTTTCACCATATGTTGAACAATTAATTTATAATCCAGAAAGTGGCAGATTATAGTAATAAAGATATCTATGCAAGCTAGCTGCTGGGCCTCCAAGATCAAAGCATAAAGTTTTCTCCATTTTAATTTTTTATTTACATTTAGCTATACTGACAAGATGTCAAATTAAAATAACTTTCAGACTGATCACCTATGTGGGTAAATAATACAGTCAACCATAAGAACCATTCTGCTAGCTGCTGCATGTCAATAATAATGTTGAGGACTCTGGTTCTTTGGCTCCACCCACTGAGGTTGAATCAGCCAATCAGATTATTTTGGCCTTCAGAGCAGCTGTGCCTCTGAGAAATGTCTGCAGAACTAAAGCTACGATCTGGCAAAACGTGTATACAAAGTGAAAACACAGTAAAGGGAACTATTATGCACATTTTACTGCACACAATTGTCCCTTTTCATCCCAGTTTCTGTTAAATTTCACTTAAATTATTTACTTTACTTTTACATGTTTTACAGGCATGTACTGCAGCTGATACTTAGACTCAAAAAGATGATAACAAACTTCAGTTCCTATATTACAAGCAGCAGCTGTATGGAGAAAAAGGGTCAGTAGCTCTAATAAACATTCTTGTCACACCTGAGTGATGATGCATCAAATATGAAATGCGAGGGAGAGAGATAATAGCCCAGGAGAAAAGGTAAACAACACAGAGTCACACATTATGGTCCTTCATAATTTTCCTATTCACTGGTTATCATGTCAGAGCTTCTTGCCCTTTGCGCTAATTGCTCAAAAGATCAATGTTTCGCGGTGACATTTCCTCGCTGCTGCAGACGTGCAGCAGGACGCCTCCGAGCGCCGCAGCAGCCGCCGTCACCAGGAAATAAAAAGTAGTTAAACATCAGCTTGTTGTGGAAACAGAGGACTGAGGGGATGATATAATATATTTACAGCTTAGAATTTTTCCCTACAAGGAGGCTCTGCATTTTTTTTTTTACAGAGGATGCAACAGTAGAATAAGATTCAATCCAGAGATTTTTAAGATTACAAGCAAACAACAGGACGGAGTGCAGGCAGGTCAGAGCCACAGCAGTTGGATTACACATGTGGCAAATATTTCTGTGACTCATGTTGAGTGTTCAATTCTTGTTTTTCTTAAAAAATCTGCCTGTGGGATAAGATAATCCCACTGGCAGATTTTTGAATTTATTTGAAGCAAAACAAGATTTGAACACTGAAGAGGAGACTGAATGACTTGTTTACATGGAGATTTTTTTTTTTCAGTATAAGTAACCGTAACTATAACCCCAAGGATTAAACATTGCTTTCCAACCCAAACAATCCAAACAAATGCAATGCACCACTTATCTTACTTGAAACCATCCTGAACAGCAGACAGTGGATGTATTTGCTGTTTGCGGGAGCAGGAGTTGTGTTTCGTGTGGACATGCTCTACTTTTTATTCTCAGCTTGCAGGACTGTGATTCCCCAGAGGACGGGACTCCTCTGAGGACTGCGCCGCTATTTTAGGCAGGACAATTTAGGAACATGCACAAAAACCTGAAAGTAAATAAGTGCTCGAGTACCTTTTAACAAACCGCTCTTTCACTTTTATTCGTTTCTGAGATTAATTGTGTTACCCCGATTCAAGTAAATTTTAAATTGAGTAACAAAGACAACTTCTGCTTAGGAAAGTATTTCTCTTTCCATATCTGACTGTAACAAAATCACTAAAAAGTTATTTAGTCTAATAGTTAAGCTTTAAAAATTGAAGTTTTTATAGTAAAACATTTGAAAGCAAGAAAATCAAAGCATTAAGGAAATTGCAATTTTTTTCAAATGCAGTTTTACTTGTTTGGGGATTTTTTTTTTTCTTTTTAGATAAGTAACAGTACAGATTTTCACTTAATTAAAGGAAATTCCTTAAATAACATGATTTGCATTGGAAACAAGTAAAAATAGTCCCCCATCAGATTTTTTTTCCCACTGGTTTTGAGACAAATATGATTTTAAGATTCATTATTGGACTAAATGACTTGATGAGATGACTTTTTTTGGTAGCGTAGATATCACAGCTTTCCTCCATGCAGCCTGAGATGAATCCCTGCTCTAGTTTTTATTTTCAGCTTGCTGTTATTACCCAGGAGGAAGTGAGCTTTCGGTTTTCTCAGTTTTATTTATTTCCTTTCTCATCTCAGACTCAGTCAACAGGACGACGGTCATGGGAGCTTCATCACGTTCAGATTCAGAGGATGTGAGGTTTCTCAAACTTCAAGTGTTGTTTTCTGAGCTGAAGCTGTCATATCAAAGTTCATCAGGTTCGTGACAAAGCGGACAGGAAACAAATCCCAGAGTTATGGAAATCCGTTGGCTTGTACCCAGGATAAACGACGGAAACCGTAGAAACCAAACAACGACCCAACAGCTCCTTCAAATTAAATGTCTTCTTCTTCATCTGTTGAAAAGTTGAAGTTATTATCTGGGCAAGGAGCAGGAGCCAAGATCCACAAACACGACTGATGTTTTAAGTCTATCTTCATAATTTCCAATTTAATCTGAGATTTAGTGCCATTGGTCACGGAACTTAGTCCGCTTATCATTAAGCTCAGACTGTCATTATTATGTGACTTCGAGGTTAAAAAAGCATACTTGTGATCACAAGATTGCTGGCTGAAGTCATTTATTTATCTGGGAAACTCTCAAGGATGAAAAAATGAATGAGAAATGCTCTGACTGTCCTTAACAACTGAAGAGGAGCCACTAGCAAATTAGCCTGATTACATCAAACTGAAGTACAAGTTCACCAGTGTTCACCAACTTGGATTTTTACCCCAGGAAAATAGATTGATTTATTGCGGAAAACCCTGGCAGTACAACCAAAAAATAATAATAATCTACATTTTAACAGGCAATTTATTCTCATCTTTTGTGCTCAAATCTTGTTTTTCTTCAAACAAAACAAAAAATCTGCCAGTGGGATGAGATATAATCCCACTTGTTTCCAATGCAGTTTCACTTGTTTGAGGAATTTTCTGGGAACAAGTATAAATATATTGAAACAAAGCAGAATAAGGCAGATCAGCCCACTAGGATCAAAAAGTGACAGATGATTCAAGAAAATTCTGGAAACAACTTATGAATACTATGAAGACTTTTCTCCCCAGCTCTTATTTCTTTACCAGACACTTTTCTGTAAATACATAACCCTGCTAAGAGAACAGGAATGTTTCTGTTGTTCGGGTTCAGAGACTTTGACCCTCACCACCGCTCGCTCCTAACAGAGGAAACTGTCTTTATTCTGCCGTTGTGCTCAAAAGGGCACCAGCTAAAAGCCTGAAATGCAGAAGGTGGTACAGACATGTGGAGGCCGTGACATGACATTTACTAGGTGGTATGTTAGCCACTTAACCACTAACCACTTTAAAACAAAGAGCGAGTAAGAATAACAGATCAGCCGATAAAACTGGTTTGAAACCGCAGCGAGCGAGCCAGGGCAGACTTCCAGAGCTGCAGTGAAGCTCTTGTTGAGAGCCAAAAACATTCTGTCTACCATGAAAATAAATAAAATATTGAAATGTATGTAACAGATCTAATTCCCTCGGTTTTAGTCCACATCATGTCATTTGATGGTATGGTGTAAGCAGAAGAACCAGGACAGTTTAGAAACATTTGTAGATATAAACCGTTTCAATGAGGCAAACAATAACACAGCAACTGCACATGTTCAGCCCTGGAAGACCTTTGGTGCTGCTAGGAAATTGAGATGGAATAACCTAAAACATGACGAGTACCTCCTAAGTTTCCCAAAGAGTCAGCAATTGAGATACCAGAAAAAAACGATATAAATGGACAACTGGCACTGCCAGGCCCATTGAACAAAACCCTTGAGAAAACTTTTTTTTTCTCTACCAGAAGTGACGTATCCTAATGTGTCATGTTCCAGCTGCTTCTACCGAAAAAGAGGTCCTAAATTCCTGCTTGTTTTAACCAGAAGTCTTCTCATGCAGACAACGGCACTTCCTACCAGTCATTAATATTCAGTGTAGCCGTCTATAAAATCATTTCTCTTCTGCTCTGTAGGCAGAAATAATTTCAGAGTTAAATGAAGAATCACAGTTTTTCTAATTAAATAACATTAACAAGAGGTAAGAAAAGAGTAAGCTAATATGAGGTCTAGAACTCTGCTGCTAACTGACAAAATACAACATAAGTTAGCTAGGTTAGCTAGTTAGCCCAGCTGACTTTAGACAAAGACATTTAGAATATAGATGAAGACAGTGCACTCCCTCAGGTTACAATGGGGAATTTTGAAATGCTAAAAATGGTGTCACTCCAATGTGAGGCACACAGTCAGCCAATCACATGTTCAGATTTTGTGTAGCCGCACAGCTTTGATATTTACGACAGCAGAACAGTAGATTTAGTCAGCTACCAATTCAAAGAGATAGGGCTCTGGTGTTGTTAGCCGTGATCCTGCTGCCTGAGGGCGTTTCAAAGATGGAGAACGCAGTCTCATTGCTATATTCTAAAGGTCTCTGCTTTAAGTTTAAATTACCTTTACTAGCCTATAGCCATCAAGGTCAGTTTTTTGCTCAAGTTTGCTAACTATCCAGCTAGCTAACTAGGCTTAGCCCTGTGACTCAAAAGCTGTATTTACCTGTACGACTTGGCTGCTTGCTTTTGAGTCCTGTCAGCCTTTCTTGTCACAACTGGAGCACCAAGTGCCATTGCAGAGGATTATGCAAATGAAAGTCCAATTCCGAAGCCAAGGTCTTGAAGTTTACAATAAACAATGTCAATTTGTCCTGAAGTGTACACTCATAAAAAAATGTTTAAAGGCTATCCACCGCCTTCTTGTTGTCCAATTTGGGATCAACTGAGCAAGCACAAAGGGAATTTGGACCCTTGGCCCATGGTGCAGCAGCTGGCCAAAGGGATAGAGACAGTGGCAGCTGAAAAAAATAGTGTGTGAACACAGCCTTATGCTATAAACAGAAATTATTTCTGCCTCCAGAGCAGCTCTGCCTAATATATTTCTCTAACTAAAACTATGCCCCACTGTCTACAAGCATGCACTCTGCTGAAGTGTCTTTGAGCAAAACACTGAACCACTGCCAGCTCGAGTCACAGCTCTGCAGCTGACCTCTGACCTCGCTCTGCAGGCCCACAGCCAAGAAAAACTTCCTATGACATTCAATAAATTATGGGGCCATAATTAAATTTTATTACCACCACGATATGAACCAGGATACATGATCCACATTTGCGTTTCAGTCAACAACACAAACACGTTCAGTTTCTGTTCTTCCCACCTGTGGATCTAAATATGGATTCGCCATTTGTCTGTTTTAGTGCTGTTAACATTGTCACCGCTGGTAATACCATCAAACACGTGAGCCCGGTGATTTACAGAGCTGCTGCTGTGTCGCTGCCTTATCTAATCTGCTGCCTGAAAAGACACGTTTAAGACGCCATAAAGAGACGCACAACGGCTCCACGCAACCAAGCTGCTGTGTTTGCATGTCTACATTTACAGTGTTGAAACTAATTCTCCCAGGGCATGGCGTTGGTGACTGAATGCTGGTTGTTAAAGTGAAACATAGCACTCAGCTTTATACACACACATATTTATACTAAAAAAGCCCAATCTTCTTCATCCCGAAACATTGAAAAAATTCTACATTAGGAACAAAAAACTATATAACTCATCTAACAGTAAATATATTAAGAAAATGAGGTATTGATATAAATGATACCCGCTCCTTCAAATGAGGGCACTTTTCAAAACAAAGTCCATACTTTACTGTTCGGGCCTGAATCTTCTTTATTCGAAATCTGTACAGTGTAATTTCACATGCTGTCGGCCCAAAATGGCTGCAAGAGGCAGTCAACTTGAGGACTTCAGTACCCAGAAATCCTGCAAGGTGATGTCAGTAAATGGCACCTCACTCATGTTTACTTATCCAGCTCCTCTGAGGATTTATTTGCATGAGCAACATATTGTAAATGTGTGTGACGGTGTTGAAGTCAGCCTGTCGTTCTGTAGATGTTTTTAAAAAAGGATCCTGAAGGTCTTCTGGGTGATTTGATGACGTCGGCCTGTGGTGTTTGAACGGCCGAGTTAGGAAACGTTTTGCTGCTGAACTGTCTTCTGTGTCATGTATGAAAGGGATTGATTTTCTGTTCAGAATAACAATGCACCATATGTACAGAACATTTGGGCTGATTGGATTTATAGAAAGGAACAGAGTTCTGCCCACAGGATGAAGAGCTAACATGAGCTTCCTACAGGAACTCCACTGTGGGCAGCAGCTCTCCTGGTGAGGACATCTGGACCAGAGTGACACCTCTTCCTCTAACATAGATCCTCTTTGGGTTTTTGCGCTCTTCTGTGATGCAGCCAGATTTCTGTAATTTAGACTGATTTGATGGGTTTATTTTTTAGGGCTGCAGCAAATAATTATATTCATTGTTGAGTAAACTATCAATTATTTTTTCACCATTTGCCCATAAATTGTCAAAACTCAAGCCAAAGTCTGATGGAAGTGATCAGAGTCCAAAGTGATGTCTTCAAATTGCTTCCTTAGTCTGAGCAGCAGCCAAAAAGACTCAAAGTATTAATTTTATAATGATATGAACAGAGAAAAGGAAGATAATCTTAGCATCTTAGTGAAGCTGAAATCAGACAATGTTGCCGTTTTTACTGCAGAAACGACTCAAACAATTAATCAGAACCTTAATTAATGTCATTAATAACACCTGTACTTAGCACTGTTCCATTTTAAAATGGCTCCTTGAAAAAGGTCCATGGAATAATTTTGTGATGACAAATTGTAGGTTGAGCACTGGAATATTTACATAAAAATCTTGCCTTGTGCAACTTTAACAATCAAACTGACTAACAACTTTACGCTTGTGCAGTCAGTGTTCACTGCTGATGACATGCAACCATCATTTTCACTAATTAGCGCTCACTGTCATCACCTGAATGACCTTCTCTCTGCAGAGGTCTGTCTCACATGTTCAGCATAGAAATATTTTTATGTGCGCTTCCTAATGAGGTAGTTTAACACTGCTGTAGTCGTAAACAGAGCTTGGATTATTTTATCGTATTATTTTATGGTTTGTTGTATCAGTGAACTTTTTTTTGTGACTGACAACTTACCTGACAGTGTGTGAACTGCCCTGCTGTGGTAAACACCACCCATCTGGCCCCTCAGGTGGGATAAAACCGTCACCAAGGTCTTATCTGACCCAGGGCTTGAACTGACGGGAGCTGAAAGAGAAGCAGTAACCTCTGTCTAACTTTCAGGAAAACTGCTTGGATTTGACTGACACAATGTAAAGTTTAGGAATAACCCGTTAACTTTGTATTTCTATTTCATATCCAAGATATTTTGACCAGAAGGAAAAGCTTTGGCAGAAATTAAAACACAAACACATCAGTTCCAATAAGCTGGACAACCAATTTTTTTATTTTTATTTTTTAAATTAAGAATAAAAGTCATCTCCTAAATTTATATAAACTAGACAGGATCCAGCCTGTGAGAGTGTAAATTAAAAACATGAGTTGCAGTGGAAAAATACTTAAATTCTCTACCTAAGTAACTGTAGTGGAAAAATCCTCCATTAAAGGTAAAAGTCCTGTGTTCCTGCAAAGTGCATCAGTGTTGTCAGTCAAATGTATCTGAGTGTGAAAAGTCAAAGTAGTCATAGTGAAGAATGGTTCCTTTCAGAGTGTTAAATTATTGATGCATTAACCTGTAAGAAGTATTTGAATGTTGTAGCTCTAACTGCTCCATATACTGTTGGCTAGTTTACACTCTAACAATGCATCACATTTGATGTTTTGCATGGAAAAGCTTCTTCTGCAAAGGAACTAGGAACTCCAGCCGTCAGATAAATGTAGTGCAGGAAAAAGGACAAGATTTCCCTCTGAAATGTAGAGC